>JAVTVY010034825.1:0-15056 GCA_036873755.1 Hanleya hanleyi | reverse complement strand
TTCGATCCCATTTTTAAGAAATAGTCCCACGCAATTGCTGATTCTGAATAGATTTGAGAAAAAATCTGCTTTCGTTTAACTTTCCCGATATATTCAAAACATATGGGGTGAAAATAAATTCCTCACCAGTAAGCGGCATATTCCTTCAGTCAACTTCGACCATCACATTATATGGCAAGTAACTGGTATTCGGGTATTAACTCACATTATCGTAAACCCACACTATATCCTCATAACACAGCGAACAGTACACACTATTTACACTGTAAGTTATGACGATAATGGCTGTCTCAGAAATAAAAGGCACGGTTTCAGCCGGAAACGTTCTCACGTCTTGTCGTGAATCCTGTAATGCGATCCCTCTAGCAGCACAGCCCATCGGTGTGTCTGAATATACGGCAGGAGTCAAGCGGTACGAAATGACATTCCGTACCGTATTCAACGAACGAGTATATTCCTTTGTACGACGACCGAATGCCGAATAACAGGTATATCTCAATGTAATTACTTACATATCACTGATATACATGAAACACCAGGCGGTCTGTCAAATTTCTAGTTTCTTATGACTTGTACAAACCGTCTCCCTGGTGTAGATATGTAGATATGTACACTTCAAATAACCACCTTGCGTCCCGCACGATATCTGTGACCGGAATTAAGTACAACCTTCACTTAATGAGACTAAGCAAAGTTGTGACACAGTCAGCTTATAGGATGGTCACAGCTCGCGTTCACAAAAAAAATATAACAAGCTCCCATTGTTAAAACAGAGGATTCACACAGTCCCAATGAGAATATCACCGGTACGTTTTCAGTAGAAGTAAATACCTGGCTCAGGTAGTCTACCCATACCTGTCTCTATATAGTTGAACAGAACTTAATTAAGAACCTCTGTGCGATAAACTGTTTTGAGCGACTGTCTGAGGATGTCCGTAAAGTAAGTGTCAAACTGCTCAGTTTTCATGAAACTGATACGCTTGAGCAGGCTTGTGACCTATGCGAGGAGATTGGTTACATACTCCCACACATCTCTTCAGATTACATGGCAGAATGGCGACTCTGCTTTTGTGCTCTCACATGTGACAATATTTTCATCAAATCTAGTTCGTATATCTTTTACCCCCAGTGGAATTACTTTTTTTTATAACCACATGGTCCGAGTAACTGGCTACTAAATCAAATCAAAGTATGTATGTGGATACGTCTTAACAATAATATAATTATTTAATTTACAAACTAAAGTTAATCATGTCTGAAAACACCCATTTTGCTCGCCGAGTAATTTTCGCTGTCAACCGTATAATGTAAATGTGAGTTGCTGCAGAGATTATGCCTCAAGTGTCATGCGCAATATAAATTTCACGCAAAGCCGTTCAATTATGATACACAATTCGTACACAATCTAGGTAAACCAAGATCAGAGAAATATTCCGTGATATTATATCCGAGTTTACTTAGATTGAATTCGCACATAATTCAGCCAGGAATATCCGTAATGTAGATTTCATGTGAAGATGGCAGTATAACTTGAGGGCCTACTTAATACACTCGGATTGTGTCTAGCGTCACGCATGTTAAATGTGTTCGAACTTCACGCTTGACTGGTTTGCCATAGCTACGATCCAGATAATAATTAAAAAAATAAATAAATAAATCCAACGTATCTCTGTACCGTATGTAATAATTATATGCAGCCAATATGTTTTTTTTTATTTCACAAGGGAGATTCAACTTGGTATGGAAATGCATAGGACAAATAAGGAGGCTAGGTCTATGATATACATACTTTCTTCACAGGAAAATCAATATCCCAATCAATTTTTTCAATCCGCCGTTTGCACATTATTGAGAGAACAAAGGAGAGCATGTCTGTGCAGTGACCCGTGACTTCAGCTGATCAGCACCTGGTTCGCATAATTTAATTTTGCCCAATCTATTTTGAACTAGCGATGACTTAAGCTCATCAGCTACTGGTTCGTATGATTTCACTTCGCCCCATCTTTTAACCCAGGAGATTATTTCGAACTGGTGATAGCTGGCATATTTTCATGTAATATTTGCCAAACTATGCATTATTCTACACATAATGCCACTTTCTTTGGATACTGGGGAAGTAAAGTATATATGTATAAAATCACGTCAGTTGAAAATAATCTTCTGGGCTAAAAGATAGGACAAAGCGATATTATACGAATCACTAGCTGATCAGCTGAAGTCACGGATCACAGACAGGCTCTTCTTTGTTTTCTCAATAATGTGCAAAAGGCAGATTATAGATTACTTTGTGACACTTGTTATGTAGCTCTGAACCCATGCATCATCATACAAACCACAGGGGCTCGTTCCCGTTGTTAATTGGTTAAATAGGTTGATTAGGGGTGGGGGGGGCTCCCACTATAATCAACTTAATCAACCAATTAACAACGGTAACGAGCCCCTGTGATACAAACTGAACGTAAATTTTATCAAACAGAGAGTCTTCATCAAACGCAATCAATACACAAATTTTCGATTGCACACTGAATATATAGATGCGTGCATGTGAGCTAATGATTTCGAAAATAAGGGTGTTCAATATTTTTTTCTTTAAAGCATCTGCTCTTGGTTGTTCTTGTGATAACGAGATCAACACTTTTAATTCCAAACATGAGTTCGTGCACTGTTGTTTGCAACTTGATTAGTATAGGTTGCAGTGAGTCAGTGCTGCAGGTACAACCTGCGGGATACACCTTCTTGTAGTCACGTAAAGTTTGGGACCTTTTCATAGCAAATATGGCTGACGTACATGATAAAAGCGCAAACTAATAGAAGGAAAGTAACTTTGTAAGAAAATGCACGCTGAAATTACAGGTTTTCACACACTCAAGGTTCTGAAGCAGACAGAGATGAAAACGGTATCTATTCTATCAGCTGAATTTTCGCCATATCAGCGAGTATTTATTTGTACGTGTCGAGTTCACCCCTCATAATAAAGGCGTGGAGTTGGGGTGTGGGGTGTCGGCATTAATTATCAAGTTTAATTAAACATCCTCGTGTTCAAAGAACGAGAGATCCTGAAGGATCTTGGCGCCCACCATTGTCCGATAATTGTAAGCTAATGACAAGAGGATCTTTTTGTCCATTGTTACTATAGACGATTGAGTTGTAATTTTGTTTACAGAATTTCGAATCTGAGCGAAAAAGATCGAAAAAGGGACACTGGAAAACACCAAGATATAATCTTTCTAAGTTTCAGAAGTTTCAAGATTTCTAGAAACTGAACTTATGTCGGTTGTTATTGTACAAGAGAAATGAGCAAAGTTAGCCTGAAAGTGAATGTACATGTACGGAGGATCCTTCGTCTTCGTTTTGTAGTATTTTTATTTTATTTATTTTTTTGCACGTGTCATCATTTGGTACTGGAAGCGAAGAAAAATCTATTTGACACTTTGGCATACTTAAGATTTTATAATTTGGAACGAATGCTAATTCTGTTCTGTTTACTGGACTAGTTTGAGATATCTCTTTTAAGATACCATGTTCGAAAATAGTAAGATGGTACAATACTTAATACTGAAGGCATCCGGTCCGCGCAGTAATGTTGAAACTTCGAATTTGAAAGTGTCTGAATCTTGATTATTTCCCATGGATCGAAACATGTCACAAGGGTGACGTCCCTCGTGTAGCTGACCCGCCGGCAGACGAAAGGGTGGGGCAGTTCACCTGCAACTGCATGGACTAAATACATTTTAATTCCGAATTATTTGAACTCCTTGATATGGAAGGTGAAGATATGGATATTCTCTATAGTCAATATATAGAATATGCCCCACCGTTTGATCCACCGACTCTTGTGATGCAAGGTCAAAACTCGGGAATACCGTATTAATTGGATTTTCGAATCGGACCGATAAAGCTATCTTGCACAACTAGGCCCCATCTGGGACCTGTGTACCAAATTTCAGAAAGATCCATGAAATATTTTCTAAGAATTCAAGATAACAGTGTTTCAAGGGGAAATCCAAGATGGCCACCTGGCAACCATATTGGATTTTCGAATCTGACCAAAAAAGGTATCTTGCACAACTGGGCCACAAGGGGAATCTGTGTACCAAATTTGAGAAAGATCCATGCAGTACTTCTTGAGAAATCACGATAACAAAGTTTCATTGGGAAATCCAAGATGGGCGCCTGGTGGCCATATTGGATTTTCGAATCGGACCAGAAAAGGTATCTTGCACAACTAGGCGACAAGGGGAACCTGTGTACCAAATTTGATAAAGATCTATGCAGTAGTTCCTGAGAAATCGCAATAAAAAAGTTTCATGGGGAAATCCAAGATGGCCGCCTGATGGACATATTGGATTTAGGAATCGGACTAGAAAGGTATGTTGCACAACTGGACCACAAGGGCAACCTGTCTACCAAATTTAAGAAAGATCCAGGCAGCACTTCCTGAGAAATCACGATAACAAAGTTTCATGGGGAAATCTAAGATGGCCGCCTGGTGGCCATATTGGATTTTCAATTTGAACCGAAAAAGGTATCTTTTGCACAACTAGATCATAAGGTGAACCTGTGTACCAAATTTGAGAAAGATCCATCCAGTACTTCCTGAGAAATGATGATAACAAAGTTTCTTGGGGAAATCCAAGATGGCTGCCTGGTGGCCAAATTGGATTTTCGAATCTGACCAGAAAAGGCATCTTGCACAACTAGACCCCAAGGCAAACCTGTGTATCAAATTTGAGAAAGATCCATGCAGTAGTTCTTGAGAAATCGCGATGACAAGGTTTCATGGGGAAATCCAAGATGGCCGCCTTCTGGCCATATTGGATTTTCGATTGGGACCGAAAAAGGTATCTTGCAAAACTAGACCCTAAGGAGAATCTGTGTACCAAATTTGAGAAAGATCCATGCAGTACTGAGAAATGGCGATAACTAAGATTCATGTGGAAATCCAAGATGGCTGCCTGGTGGCCATATTGGATTTTCGACTCGGACGAGAAAGGGTATCTTGCTCAGCTAGACCCCATGTGGCACCTGTGTGCCAAATTTGAGAAAGATCCATGCAGTAGTTCCTGAGAAATCGCGGTAACAAAGTTTCATGGGGAAATCCAAGATGGCTGCCTGGTGGCCATATTGGATTTTCGAATCGGACCAGAAAAGGTTTCTTGCACAACTAGACCCCGAGGGGAACCTGTGTACCAAATTTGAAAAAGATCCGTGCAGTAGTTCCTGAGAAATCGCGGTAACAAGCTTTTATGGGGAAATCCAAGATGGCTGCCTGGTGGCCATATTGGATTTTCGAATCGGACCGGAAAAGGTTTCTTGCACAACTAGACCCCAAGGGGAACCTGTGTACCAAATTTGAAAAAGATCCATGCAGTAGTTCCTGAGAAATCGCGGTAACAAGGTTTCAGGGGGGAAATCCAAGATGGCTGCCTGGTGGCCATATTGGATTTTCGAATCGGACCAGAAAAGGTTTCTTGCACAACTAGACCCCAAGGGGAACCTGTGTACCAAATTTGGAAAAGATCCATGCAGTAGTTCCTGAGAAATCGCGGTAACAAGGTTTCATGGGAAAATCCAAGATGGCTGCCTGGTGGCCATATTGGATTTTCGAATCGGACCAGAAAAGGTTTCTTGCACAACTAGACCCAAGGGGAACCTGTGTACCAAATTTGAAAAAGATCCATGCAGTAGTTCCTGAGAAATCGCGGTAACAAGAATTGTTTACGGACGGACTGACTGACTGACGGACGACGGACTGACTGACGGACGGACGACGGACTGACTGACGGACGGACGACGGACCACGGACGAAAAGTGATTTGAACAGCCCACCATCTGATGATGGTGGGCTAAAAAGACATCGAATGATTTGATATGCAGGCAGTGCCTTTCCATCACAGGTCATGTTAAACCACAGGGGCTTGTTACCGTTATTAATTGGTTGGTTATGCTGATTACAGGGGGGTCGAGTATTCCCTACCTCAACCCCCCCCCCTCGACCCCTCTCCTTATAACCAACCTAATTAACCAATTAATAACGGTAACGAGCCCCTGTGTCTTAAACTAAATATTGGGCGTGCAATGCATTATCAGCTCGTAAAATAGAGTCTACAGTTTCTAAATTTCCGAAAACGACCCATCAAGCATAACCTACCAGAGAATGGGTTGAAATTGTGACGTAATTAGGGAGCACGAGGATGGACTTCGCCTAGCCATACTATATCGTAATATGAAGTGTTGTCGGTTTCAGCCTTGGTATAGGGGAGACCACCCTATATGAGCATATAGCCTAATTCGTCCGCTTCAATGATTATTTTAAAGCTTGTCAACCATGCCAAGATCCCAAACCACTAAAACGTTCTTACGATAATCAATATCGGCTGAGCACATTTTATGAAAGCTACATGTATCTTCTATAATATTTGCCGTTAAAAATGACCCGCCACAACATGTAACCTGGCCTTTTCGTATAAACATATAAACAAATCAGCATTTCCAACCATCATTTCGAGAAAGACAAGTTTATCCCATCCGACACCATTTTATGGCGAAATTGGGAGGCGAGCAATCAAACTGGCCCAGATTTTTTCCTGTTAAATGAATAGTAAATATTTGGAAAGAGTACGTTGCAGATGAAAGGAAGAAAGAATGTTCCATCAGTGTCCAAAAGTATATTTTCATTTATTTTTGCGGTTTAATTCAACCGAATAAAACGCATTTAATGTATGTGTTTGTATGATGATCGGTTACGACCATTCCATTTTTCTATACCCTCGATTATCTACGATAACTCCAAAACCCTTTTCGTTGAGATGCATCAATATGGAAGTAGGCCTATATATGGAGCGACAGTAATTTTAAGGTTCAACATAGACCACCGTTGCTTATTTATAGTGGTCAAACAACATTGTACGTCGATTACATAATAATTGGTCTCGACAATAACTTGAGAGCTTGACACTCCGTGACTATGTAGTTTATCATAATGTGGTCATTTTGAACCTTTTTGCATCACCTCCAAGCAGAGGATCATGGGTATAAATGACAGATACTAGAAAAGTGATGTTTTTGTCAGTTTGTTCTTCAAAATTCCCTCATTTCTGCGGGAAAAGTGGGCAAAGCTATTTTATTTCACATCCGATAATTATTTACAAATTTATCATACAGTTTTCGCGGAAGGAACACATAGTGTGTTAAGTTTCAGCAATCTAGCCTGAGGGATAACGAAAATATATAGGGGGGATGATTTTGTTTAGTTGAAAAAGACAATCGGAAAAATGGCTTAAAAAAAAAAAAACGAAAACAAAAAACGATTGAAATCGTTCTTTAGTTTGCAGCATACTTTTTCAACGTGTAGTGTTCCTTTAACCATATATACCAGGCCTTGTGCGAGGGGGGCACGGGGGTGACATTATGCCAGACTACTAAAACTTTCTCCCCTCCACATGATACAGAATTGATAGCTGACGCGCCGTAACTTCGTAGTTTATCATACTGAGATCATTTTAGCCTATTTGGATAACCTCTGGGCTGAGAGTCATTGGTAAATTGAGTATACCGTAAATTCAAAAAACGGCGGCGATATGGGTACCAGATACCAGATGGTTTCATCATTTTTCTTAAAAAATCCTGCCTTTCTGCGATGAAAAGTAGGCAAAACCTGTTTAATTTCACATCAGATTATTCTTTACTAACTTATCATGCAGGCCTTGCGAAGAAAACACATAAATAAAAAAAACCCAGAAATATCTGACCGACAAATCGGCGAAAATGCCTTTTGAAAACGACGCTACTGAGAAAGCATCAAAGAGGCTACCTTGGATTTTTACATTTTTCTGGCAGAGTTTGACCCCAGGGTATAGTGTGGCAAGTTTCAGCTCCCTAGCTCAAGAGGCAAGAAAATAGTGAGGGTAGGGGGAGGGGGTGAAATGCCCAGCACCCCCACCAACCCTCAGGCCTGGACCGGTCCCAAAAAGCCCAGGCCAGAGAGGATTAAAATTTGGAAAGGTCGTTTTGATATCTTTAAGTGTCAACATTATATCATATAAACATTTATAGTACATTATAAACCATTTCTGGGCCAGTGAGGTATAAAGGTCAATCAATGTTCGGCGGAAGTCAAGTCCCAATCACAATCTTGGACCCCCCCAAAACAAAAAATGCCGAAATGCACCGCCCTCCCCTAATTATTTTTCTTACTCCTCGAGCTAGGGGGCTGATAGTTGCCCTTGGGTCAAGCTCTACCAAAAAATGTGAGAAAATCCAAGATGGCCGCTTTGATGACGCCACAGTGAATGACGTCACTTTCAAAAACGGCATTTTTGGGGTCGATTTTTCGGTCGGATTTTCTGAATTTTTTATTTAGGCAATTTCTCCGCAAAAACTGCGTGATAAATTAGTAAATATAAATGTGATGTGAAATAAAATAGTTTTTCCCCACTTTTCATCGCGGAAAAGGAGAAATTTTGAAGAAATATGACGAAAACATTACTTTTCTGGTACCCCACGTGACCGCCATCTTGAAATACCCATGATCCTCTGCTCGAAATGACCCCAATATGATAAACTATAAAGTCACGGAGTTTCAGCTCTCCATTTTTTGTTGTTCCAGAGATAGCGCAGAAAGTTTGGTTTTGCCCCCCCCCCCGGCTTGGTAGGGTTAAGTGACACACCATAATAAATAGATCGCGGCAACTGTATGGTACAATTTCGTACGAAAGTTTTACCATCTGTTCTCCCTTGATCTTATGGAAGCCAGGGAATTTTCCCCAGTGGCCCTTTTCCCCAAGGCCACTGTATAATATTGATAGAAAATGCTTAAGATTTTTTTAGAAAATAAGTCTGGAACTCAGTAGTGATAAAAGTGAATCTTTGGTAATATTTAGGGGCAGATAACTCTAGCTGTGCCATCACCTGACCGAAAGCGAACTTTGATCAAAGGTCACTTCCGGTCACGTGATGGCCCAGCAAGAGTTATCTGCCCCTAAATAGTACAAAAGATCCACTTTTATTATTACCGAGTAGACAGGCATTGTTAACTGTATATAGTGAGATTCTGCCGTTGGATGTTTCGTCCCTGAAGATTGCCATCTGTACAAACTATTGTGATTGTAGTTTGCTACTGTGTAACATGGCGGAGAATAAAGCGCTTGGTAGGCATCGGGCCTCACGAACATGTTCTGAATAAGAACTTGCATTCCACTAATATTTCCCCACTTGGTCGGTTTCTTCTATCTAACGGTCACATAGTTCATCATTGATAGGGCTATTACATCATTACTCTTGGATATTTGTCGCTCAAGCCTGTGCTAAGGGCCGTGTGGTCATGTCATTCAAGTTGCCAGAATAAACAGCGTGGCTGAGATGCAAATCATCACAGGGATATGTTTTTGTTCTTGTGATGTTTTTAGATGTGCAGTCAGTATATGAGACTTGTGGGTCATATGACTTCTTGTCACTACGCATCTCAACTATAGAAAAAGAGTGAAGCCTGGCAAACCCCTAAAATACACCAAAAACTTCACTGTACAGCGTTACACAGAGGTCTACGGAGCCGTGGAGGGGACATAGTCAATATTTTTTAAATTTCCCCCGAGATAATATCCCCCGAGATAATAACTAGGGGGAAATTCGCCATTGGTCAAAATTATCTGGGGGGAAATTAGCGATTGGTCAATTATCTCGGGTGAAATTATCTAGGGGGAAATTCGCCATTGGTCAATCATCTCGGGGGAAAATAATTTACCCCGAGATAATTTCACCCGAGATAACTGACCAATCGCGAATTTCCCCCTAGATAATTATCTCGGGGGATATTATTTTTCCCCGAGATAATTGACCAATGGTACGGAGCCGTGGAGGGGACATAGTTAATATTTTTTTAATTTCCCCCGAGATAATATCCCCCGAGATAATAACTAGGGGAAAATTCACCATTGGTCAATTATCTCGGGAGAAAATAATTTGCCCCGAGATAATTATCTAGGGGTAAATTCGCCATTGGTCAATTATCTCGGGGTAAATTATCTCGGGGAAAATTAATTTTCCCCGAGATAATATCCCCCGAGATAACTATCTAGGGGGAAATTCGCGATTGGTCAGTTATCTCGGGGAAAAATAATTTACCCCGAGATAATTGACTAATCACAATACAGTTTTCGGTGCTTCCATCTTTGAAAGTTAGATTTTGCATTGGACAAATTCTAAGGATAGGACCACAAGACAACTGTTAAGCAGGTTGGAATAGAAATGAAGAAACAACAGACAGTTGTTCTCAATGCTCGAGCTCACACTCCAACTGACCACAGGGGCTTGTTGCCGTCGCCGTTGTCAGGGGCTTGTTGCCGTCGCCGTTGGATAAGCTCTTTTTACCTGTTTACAACTCCCCTCATCCCCATCCCCCTATCAATCCCCAGCCTCTTATCAAACTATCAAGCGCCTGTGAAATTGACCAGTATGTTAATTGCCTTTAATGACTTGAACATGTGGGTTGTGTCTCATCAGTTATCGTGCCATTTTAGGACTCGCGCCACCTTTGTATGCAAAGATAAACACATATATAGTACACAAAGCGACCTATTCCGTTTCTCTGTAGGCCTATTCACAAATGTACATAACCAATACTCATGTTTATATCGTCATAATAACACTCATATCCTTTAGTGAACATAAAGGACCATTATTTACACATTATTTCATTTACGAATAAGAGTCCTTGACGCTTCTGAAGATTTATTCATCTCTAAAAAAAAAAAAAAAAAAAAAAAATAATCAAATTTCATCACACTTGACCCAATCTGTTTGTCTGCTTTCCAGCATTTGTCAGCGACGGTATGTATTTAACTTTGGGGAGATTTATTTTTCCCAGAAAAAAATGCCTTTCTAGTTTCATTGTACCCCTAGTATTTTCTTTTCGGGAATTGAAAAAGTCAAAAATCTTAAAGGTAGGTTATCCCGCGGAATTTTCAGTTTAACAGCAATTTTCAAAATAAAAAAAAAAGCCCAGCTCCTCTGATAGGAATTATTCCATGTTAGAAGCATACCAAAGGACAAGAAAATGCGTCTATTTGCCTCAATCGACTTTGTAGCATAAAATTGTCAGAAAATGTAATTGAAACCTCATGATGTTTTATCCCAAGTAAATGGCAGGTGGGGATCATATATCACTGAAGTACCATATCATCCTCCAATTTAATTGCCAACTCGAGATCCGCTGACTAGCACAGCTGGAAGAACAAGCTTTAATTTGGTGTGTGGGTTACATAAAGGATTTCACCCATACCATAGCAGGATGTGTTCTGCTCGTTGACAATTAAATTAGTGTCATGTAGCGATGAGAAGATAACCAGGATTTATCACCTGTGAAATAGATAAATGGATGCACATATATCGTCAGGCTTTACACTGCTTCAGTTCTTTTTGACCAAGAACCTTGTGTAAACATTCGGCCTATTCGTCATGTAAGGAAAACACAAACGCTGACTACAATTTCTCTTAACTTGAAAAGAGAAATCGTTCAGCTATGTATTGAGCTGGACCAGAAGTCCAATCTGGCTGGACACAAACAGGTTTTTTCTCTTGACTGATTACATAGATTTTCAGTCAGCCGGAATTAGAGGATATCGTGACAGATCCGTCGGGTTGAGAGAATACACGGTGTGTTAATTGTAACATTAAATAACGTCTGTGTGATCCCTCTGCAGTGCCTTACTCAAAGACATTTCATGTTTGCCACACCATTTTAATGACCTTTTTATTTTTATGATTTCAGCTGTGCTCGACGATAAAGTATGGCTGATCTGATTGGATTTTTGAGAGGGAGAGGACTTCCTGAAAGTCTCCTACAAAAGCTACAGGACGAAAAGGTTAGCTACCAGTAATATACAGTGACTGAAAAATCTGAAGAACGCCTTTTATTGTGAGGATCTGGTCGTGAACCCTACCTTCATTCAGTGTCACTGATGATATTTTGTAATAAAATAAATTACCATTATTGTAATTTATCAAATTTAAATTCGATATCAGAGCCATAAATTGCGCAACAAGTCACTGCATTTTATAGTTTTGGGGGTATTTGCAGATCCAAGAAGCTAAAATAGAGAAAGACTTCCAACAAGCTGTCGAAAAGGCTGAAGATATCATCACCCTAGCAGGATGTATCAGTCTCTCAATATATTTCACGCCACAACGACAAGCTGACCTCGTGAAATCACTGAGTCGATTCTTGATCATTGACAGAATAAGGCTGCCACTTGAACAGTTGAGTAGAACAATTATCATGGTCAAGGTTTGTTCTTGTGGTAATTAGGTGGCCAAAATGTTTTAGGAAGGAGATGCTATTGTATTGAGCATATCAATATGTTGAGCACGTCACTGTATTACTGGAACAGCTGTTACCAATCTTAAAGTTCTCATTCCTCCTCCCTACTCATCCTCCCTCCTACTCCTCCCTGCTTCGTCCTTCCTCTCTCCTCCCTCCTTCTCACTCCTTCTCCCTCCATCTACTCCCCTCTCTTCCATCCTTCTCCCTCCTCCTCCTCCCCACTCATCCTCGTTCCTACTCCTCCTTCCTCCTCCTTCCTCGCTACTCTTCCTCGTACTTCCTCCTCTTCCCTCCTTCTACTCCCCTCTCTTCCATCCTTCTCCCTCCTCCTCCTCCCTACTCATCCTCCCTCCTACTCCCCCCTGCTTCGTCCTTCCTCTCTCCTTCTCCCTCCTACTCCCTATTCTTCCTGTATCCTCTTCCCTCATCCTCCCTCCTTTACCCTCCTCCTCCCCCTACTCTTCTTCCCTCCTACTCCTCCTTCGTCCTCCTTTCTCCTTTGTCTCCCTCCTCCTACTCCATACTCTTTCTCCCTCCTCTTCCTCTCTCCATCTTCTCCCTCCTGCTCCTCCCTGATGCTCTTTCTCCTCATTCATCTCCCTCTTCCCACCTCCTCCACCTTGGAACAGGACTCTCGTGTTTCCAATATTATTTTTCCTTATCTCAAAGAAAAGAAGAAAAGAGAATGCCACTCACAGATGCATGTATGACATTCTCTTGATCTGATATGTTCCATTATTAATTAGCAGGTATCAACTATGTCTTTTCTCACTGTGATAGATCAACGATAGTTCCAGAGTTTGAAATTCCAACTTGTTTATTGAGCATATTCATGCAATGAATCAGGTATAGTTATCTTATATGAGGTGATAATTTCTACCAATTAAAGGATAGAAATATGTTGTATATTCCAATCAGATTTCGACAAGGTCTTCAAACTTTAGGTCTAGTAGACGAAATCAAGAAAAACAAGGCAGCATGGAGAGAAGTCTTTGAGTTCCCTGAATGTGCACCTCAACTGGATCACCAACAGGTTGGGTCTTTGTTTGTGGTTAAGTGGTCCGAAGAAGGAAGTAACAAACGAAGGGACGAAAAACGAACGATGTCCTACTGGATGGACTTGCTACACGATCTTGAAGGTTAGTAAGACTAGAGAGATCCGTAAAAAACGTAAAGAAGAACACAAGTGGTCCCATCCGCTTTCTCTGCATCCTGCACAATGCAGGTCTGTATACTCCGTACCTAGCCTGGTTGTACAGTTATTGCTGAAATTGTTCGTTTAAATATCAACTATGAACGGATGGCGTTTTGGGGGCAATACGCAACCTTCGCTTCGAGTTAGATGAAGGCCCAGTTAATGTGGAGAAAAGCTGGAGGAAAACTATTTGAAGTCCGAGAGCAAACAACGTCTCTTAAGTCATAACATCCACGGATATAAACATCTAATTTCACCAGAAGGAGACCAAATATACGACACATTGCCTGGCGCTAATTCGTTCAAATATGGGCATGTTCGGAGAGGTAATACGCAGATAAGTTCATCAATGCCGCCGGGAATATTTCCCGTGGAAGTGGCTGATATTCGTTGTGGTATACAATTTAGCCGTCTCGGATTTGATAGACAAACCACGACTTGGGATTAAGTTGCCATTATTTTTTGGGATGATGCTGCTACAGTTGTGTGTGTTGACTAATCCCATATACTGTTTAAGTACCGCTGATATTGTTCTTGGTTCAAGACTATTCAGAAGGACAGAATTTGGGCAGGATCTGAGTTCGACTGGATAACTGACAAACAACGGACAACTGCTCGAAGAGTCTGTATAAAGATGCGTGAGAGAGAGAGATCAGTAATACTCAAGGGCGAATCTACGAGGGTGGGGGAGGGGGGCGCTAGTCCCCCCTCCCCCACCCAAATTGTAAAGATCGTACGAACCGGAAAAAACAGCACTTTAAGGAATCAGCGAACCACGTAGAAATAATGTCTGAAATAAATGAATGTGGATGGAATTTGAGTATAAATGTGTCAAACAGACAATCATTTATTCATATGCTTTGAGAGCGATAGACTACTATTTGAGTTGGGGGTTCATAGTTGGAGTTTCAAGTTGGAGTACCCATAGTGAGACACTGTCGCCGCAAGCGCACCATGTGACGCGGTATGTTATAGACCTGTTTTGTAGTAGAGGACGGTCATTTCTTGAGCTTGATTTTATTTATTCATCAGGCTGAGAGAAGATGATCCATGAAAACAATTGGGAGTCATCACACTCGTTAAAAAATATGGCAGCCAAATGTATGTATATCACTTAAAAAGCCATAACACTAAATTACCTATAGGGAGATATGACTTTTCACGACTCACGATCCGTAAGCCATCATGTGGATGGCGAAATGTATGCAAATGGCCAGGCCCGTCAAAGAGCAGAAAGCGTCAAAACGCACTTTTTGGTGTACGCAGACGCTGCTTTAAATTACAAAGTCTGGCTCGGCAAGAATCTTGGACTGATTTAAATATTGCAGCTCACATTTCGAACTACTTTGAGTATCAAATCCTGGGACAAAATACATGAAAGATGCCGAGAAGGTATTTGCAGATATTTCGTCGCAGGATTTGATTTTCAGAGTAATTTCGAACTGATGATATTGCTGATTTATTATATGAATTGTCTGTGGTATGTATAACAATGGCTCGTTCTCTTTATTTAAATTTAGAAGGTGTCCAAGGTCCAATCTC
>JAVTVY010034824.1:0-14381 GCA_036873755.1 Hanleya hanleyi | reverse complement strand
ATTTGATCTACCTTAGTTGGATTGAAGAAAAAATACATTTTAATAATCAAGTTAATATTGTCTGTCCTATGTTCGTCCGACCACAAAGTGGTCTAATTCTCCAAATATTGCATGGCTCAATAATGACAAGTGTTCAATGCCATCTGACTTTGTCCATTGACATCACTTATGGGTAATACTTTGTAAATGTTAACCTGAGAACTCACAGACTTAGAAATAAATATGTCTGTCCTTGTGTTGGACGAACCAAATTTGTGTTACAGGCGACACCTGACGCTCAGATAAAACATTGTTCAAGCTGTCGAGACAAATTGACTTATCATCTGGCATTCCTGAACATGAATTTTGTCATTTGCAAATCATTTAAAAACATTACCAATCTTTTTGTCAATAAGAATACAGAATATCGCCAATTTATGTTGGTTGGACTAACGGAGGACAGACAGTGTCGGACTAACATAAGACAGACAGGTTGGACTAACATAAGACAGACATGTTGGACTAACATAAGACAACTTTTGTTGAACCAGGGTAATAGATGGATTTCTTTTATCATTCTCAGTGGCAAATCTCAGTTAACAACTTTATATGATTTATTATCTAGCTGAAAATATTCTGAGGCATTCATATAGGATGCAATTTTCATTATAACGCTGTCCGTCTTCTGTTTGTCCAACACTGTCTGTCTCTCGTTTGTCTAACACTATTTGGCAGTTTAAATGTTTGTGAGTAACAATTACAGACTTGAACACAGTTTTCGTAAGTATTTACTTATTTTTCAACATCTAGATAACTTTTAGAATCAATTCATGCTGGAATAGAGGGAATTAGACATTTTACGGCCACTTTCCCGTCTCCGTTTGTCCGACACATTATTTTATGTTGGCCATAATTATGATCTAAAGGAGCATTCATAGTTAAATGATCTATTTATTTCTAAGACTTGCGATACTTTTGGGCTAGGAAAGCAATGACCAATAAATATGTTTAGGAATCATGGAGAAAATGCATAAAACTTCATTTTTGTCTGTCCTCGTTCGTCCAACACCAAGTTCAACATGCATGATAAAACTAGATTATTTCTTTTGAATCAGGTGAGGCATTATCTTTAAACAAATTTATTGATGAACCTCAACAATCATTTCTATAGAAAAGAAATATTTTGTGAAAAAAGTAGGTTGATATTTTGTCATGGATGTCACACAAACGGTAACACCAAATCACGGAAACACCCATCTACACAAACTTCCATGAAAATGATCGACTATCAGGTATCATTCTCTCCGACATCTCTGATCACTTCCCCGTTTTCCATATCACCACTTGCTCACTACACACTCATGAAAAACCACACAACCTGGCTCATCGAAAAATTACCCCTGACCGAAAAATATTATTTGAAGATAAAGTCAAAAATGTAGACTGGCGAAAAATTACTAATCACAACGACTTATCTACTGCTATGGATATATTCCTGCATAACTTCAATCCGATTTAGGATGAATGTTTCCCTATCGTATCTAGAGAAGCTATCAAACTAAAAAGTTGAAGCCCTGGATTACAGCTTGAATCCTTCCATCAATTCGCGAGAAGAACCGGTTATACAGGCTACATCTAGTGAATAAGAACGAAGATAGTACTTTACAATATAAACGTTACAGAAATAAACTAAACCATATCCTACGACTTGCAAGGACAAATTATTACGAACTAAAATTCAATCAATCAAATAACGACATCAGAGGTACCTGGAAAACCATTGATGAACTAATGGGTTGCAAAAAAAAAACCCAGCTCTGCCACCTATGTTCAATTTAAACGGTAGAGATATCACCGATCCCATAGAGATTGCCAATAATTTCAATAATTACTTTTGTTCTGTTGCCTCGGAACTGGCAACAAAAATCCCATCCAGCCCGCGAGACTTCACTACTTACCTAGACCAATCCTACCAAAATGATTTCCCATTTGAACCAACCACACCACAGGAAATAACACTAAAAAATGGATCTGCTGGAATAGACGGTATACAAATGTCTCTACTGAAACCCATATCACACTTGATTTCATTACCCTAGGCTCACGTTGTTAATCTCTCCTCTCGACAGGGTCAAGTTCCAAACACTCTGAAAATCTCGAAAGTTACTCCCATTTTCAAAACTGAGGCGAATGCAGAATACCCCTAACAGAAGCTGCAGGGTCTCCAGGTTTCTCCCTTGTCACTAGCCCAAGGTGTCTATCTGAAAAGCACAGCTTACAAAGGCGGGTTCCAGGGGGGTTTTCAGGCGCGGGCCTTCAGTTAGGGGACAGGCA
This sequence comes from Hanleya hanleyi, assembly GCA_036873755.1. Taxonomy (NCBI): domain Eukaryota; kingdom Metazoa; phylum Mollusca; class Polyplacophora; order Lepidopleurida; family Hanleyidae; genus Hanleya; species Hanleya hanleyi. The sequence continues at coordinate 12,068 of JAVTVY010034824.1, read as the reverse complement.
GAGGTAGGAAGTTATTAGAGGATCAAACTTCTTGCCAGGTTCTAGAGGTTGCCAGGGGACATGTTCCCCGAGCCGGTAGTGGATGGGTTCAATATGTGTAGCCTGATGCAAGCATTTGAAATATGAGGGTTCAGCGGTCGAATTTTTTAAGTCCAAAACTTTAACATTTACTTGGTCCTGCAGATAGACAGATGGTTCTTTTCTTGGGACTGAATAATCACATTGTGAAAATTCATGTGGTTTGTCCCTCATTTTGGGTAAGACTGCTGCTGAGAGTAGAGCTGTAATCACTGTTGAACATTTGTATTGCTTCTCACCAGTGTGTTATCATATATCTGAAAATAGTAGCCTTTTCAGCCTTGTCACACGGTGGACATTCGTATGGCTTCTTCTCTGTTTTATTCTCAATGTGGTTGAGACAATCAATCTGATGAGCCAAACTGTAACCACACTGAATATTTGCGCGATTTGTCCCTCGCGTTTTCTTGAATGTATGGTAAGATTACTTCTCCGACAAACCTGTAATCACATTGCGCGCATACATATGGCTTCTCCCAGGTGTGTCTTAGCCTGTGTCTGGAAAGACTGTCCTTGTCAGCACAGTTGTGATCACACTATGAACATTTGTATGGCTTCTACCTGGTGTGTCTAAACAAATATCTGGAAAGAGTGGCCTTGTCTTCAGACCTGTAATCACACACTGAAGAGATGAATGGTTTCTCCCCATTTTGTTCACGAATGTGCTCGGAGAGACCACCTTTTGCACCGGTACTGTGATCACACCGTGAAGACTTGTACAGCCTCTACCTACTATGCGTTTTCATGTGTTGGGACAGATTAATTCTTACAGCTGCACTGTAATCACAGCGTGAACATTTATATGGCCTTTCCCCGGTGTGCGTCATCAAGTGATTGGACAGAGTACTCTTTAAAGCTGCACTGTAATCACAGCGTGGACATTTATATGGCCTTTCCCCTGTGTGCGTTATCATGTGTTGGGACAGAGCACTCTTTACAGCTGCACTGTAATCACAGCGTGAACATTTATATGGCCTTTCACCAGTGTGCGTTTTCATATGTCCGGACAGAGTACACTTTACAGCTGCACTGTAATCACAGTGTGAACATTTGTATGGCTTCTCCCCGGTGTGTGTTCTCATGTGTATGGACAGAGTAGTCTTATTTGCTGCACTGTAAGCACACTGTGAACATAAGTATAGCTTCTTCCCAGTGTGTGTTATCATGTGTTGGGACAGAGTACTCTTTATAGCTGCACTGTAATCACAGTGTGAACATTTGTATGGCTTCTCCCCAGTGTGTGTTCTCATGTGTAGGGACAGATTAGTCTTATTTGCTAAACTGAGACCACACTGTGAACATAAGTATAGCTTCTTCCCAGTGTGTGTTATCATGTGTTTGAACAGAATACTCTTTTTTGCTGCACTGTAAGCACACTGTGAGCATTTGTATGGCTTCTCCCCGGAGTGTGTTATGTGTTTGGACAGATTGTGCTTGAAAGCTGCACTGTACTCACACTGTGAGCATTTGTATGGCTTCTCCTCGGAGTGTGTTCTCATGTGTTGGGACAGATTTCTCTTTACAGCTGCACTGTAATCACACCGTGAACATTTGTATGGCCTCTCCTGGGTATGAGTTCTCATGTGTTGGGACAGATTACTCTTTAAAGCTGCACTGTAATCACACCGTGAGCATTTGTATGGCTTCTCCCCAGTGTGTGTTCTCATGTGTTGGGACAGATTTCTCTTTTCAGCTGCATTGTAATCGCACCGTGAACATTTGTATGGCTTCTCCCCAGTATGCGTTCTCATGTGTTGGTACAGATTACTCTTTTGAGCTGCACTGTAATCACACTGTGAACATTTGTATGGCCTCTCCCTAGTATGTGTTTTCATGTGTTGGGACAGCGTACTCTTTACAGCTGCACTGTAATCACACCGTGAACATTTGTATGGCTTCTCCCCAGTGTGTGTTCTCATGTGTTGGGACAGCCTACTCTTTTCAGCTGAACTGTAATCGCACCGTGAACAGTTGTATGGCTTCTCCCCAGTATGCTTTCTCATGTGTTGGTACAGATTACTCTTTTGAGCTGCACTGTAATCACACCGTGAACATTTATATGGCCTCTCCCCGGTATGTGTTTTCAGGTGTTGGGACAGCGTACTCTTTACAGCTGCACTGTAATCACACCGTGAACATTTGTATGGCTTCTCCCCAGTATGCTTTCTCATGTGTTTGTACAGATTACTCTTTTGAGCTGCACTGTAATCACACCGTGAACATTTGTATGGCCTCTCCCCGGTATGTGTTTTCATGTGTTGGGACAGCGTACTCTTTACAGCTGCACTGTAATCACACCGTGAACATTTGTATGGCTTCTCCCCAGTGTGTGTTCTCATGTGTTGGGACAGACTCCTCTTTTCAGCTGCACTGTAATCACATGGTGAGCATTTGTTTGGCTTCTCCACTATATGGCCAGGCTTGTTAAGGAACGCCTGATAATTGAGTTGACATTGATAAGACACATCAGAGTGCGTTCTAGAATGTCTAAGAAAGTCTGATAATGGGCCACACCGATAATCACATACAATACATCTGTATGGTTTGTCGCTGGTCGGAATTCCCACTATATGACGAGGCTTGTTAAGGAACTCCTGATAATCGAGTTGACATTGATAAGACACATCAGAGTGCGTTCTAGAATGTCTAAGAAAGTCTGGTAATTGTCCACACCGATAATCACATACAATACATCTGTATGGTTTGTCGCTGGTCGAAATTCCGTTATCTGTGGGCTCATGTGAGCTCACTGTAGTTTTTACAGCAGACACTATTTCTTGGTCATTCAGTGGTCCATCCAACTTTCCACATTCCATCTTTTCTTTTTCCTCTATCAACTTCACAGATCTCCGACTTTTGTATAAGACTGCCGGACGTGGAGCTTTGATTGGACCCTGATTGTCTGACTGACCCAGATCAAAATGTAGATCTTCCTGTTGAAATAAAGTGAATATCGGCATATTACAATATTACCAAGTAATGTTTAAATCAACCACAACAGCCATTCTATGCCACTCTTCTTATTTAATAGACAGATATTTAAGAAAGTTTTACAAATGTCTGATGACCTTTGATAAGTGCTGCAGATCGCGTCGACACGGAGATCTTCTTCCATGGTCCTCATCCATTAACATGCGTCTCCGCCTGTTAAATCGAGCTCTTTTGGGTTTGCAATTCATTGAGGAGTGGCAGAAGTATACCAACATTGCAGACTACACACAAATATCAACTTTCTGCCAGGATACGTTTGATACATAACGTCAAACGCAATACAAGATGGTCAGATGAGGGTCAGTTTTGGAGAGAGAGGATGGGTCTTAGATGTTCCCGAGTGTAGTGGATGGATTGAAAAAGTGCAGCATTGTTTAAGCTCCAGGAATATATGAGGGAGGTTGGTCGAGCGAGGATTAGTTTAGGAGTTATAGGATGAGGTTTGGTTCCCCGGGGGTGAGGACGTGTTCCCGAGGGTAGTGGATCGATTGAATAAGTGCAGCGTGGTGTCAACTTCAGGAATATATGAGGTTAGGGGGTCAATCGAGGCTTAGTTTAGGAGATAGATGATGTGGCTTGCTGCTCCGGGAGTGGGGACATGTTCCGGAGGGAAGTGGATCAATTGAATACGTCGACCGCAATATACAATGGTCGGGTGAGGGTCAGTTTTGGAGACAGAGAATGAGGCTTGGAAAGATGTTCCCGAGTGTAGTGGATAGATTGAATAAGTGTAGCATAGTGTAAGCTTCTAGAATATATGAGGGTAGGAGGTCGGACGAGGCTTAGTTCATGAGATAAAGAATGGGGCATGGTGCACCGGGGGTGGATGGATTGAATAAGTGCAGCATGGTGTAAACTCCACGAATATATGAGGGTAGGGGTCGGACGAGGCTTAGTTTATGAGATAAAGGATGGGGCATGGTGCACCGGGGGTGGATGGCTTGAATACGTGCAGCATGGTGTCAACTCCTGGAATATATGAGAGTAGGTGTTCGTTCGAGGCTTAGTTTAGGAGATAGATGATGGGGCTTGGTGCTCCGGGAGTGTAGGTTGAAGGTTGAATAAGTGTAGCATGGTGTAGGCTCCACCAATATATCAGGGTAGGGGTCGGGCGGTGCATAGTTCAGGTGATGGTGCCCTGGGGGTGTTGACATGTTATCGGTGGATGGATTGAATAAGTGCAACATGGCGTAAGCAGGAATATATGAGGGTAGGGAGTCAGGTGAGGTTTAGCGTAGGAGATAAAAGATGGGGCTTGGTGGCACGGGGGTGGGGAAAAGTTCCCCGGGAGTGGGAGATGGGTTGAATGGGTGTAGCATGGTGTAAGCTCCATGAATAAATGATGGTAGGGGGGACGGAGGAGGCTTAGTTTGTGAGAAAGAGAAGGACGCTTGGTGCCCTGAGGGTGGAAACATGTTCCAGAGGGTAGTGGATTGGTTGAATAAATCAGCATGATATAAGCTCCTCGAATATATGAGGGTTGAGGGGGTTGGGCGGGCTTAGTTCTGGAGACATGTAGGGTGAGGCCGAGAACCTGTGGACAGGAAAAATCAGAAAAACGTTTTCGGACAGAGACAAGGAGAGGTACAGTACACAGTCATCCACAGACATCATTTAGATAGATCCCTTTGTCGAGCTTTCCGAAGTTAAAGCTACAGGCTCGATAAAAACCCTTTCTTGCATACTTGCAACAGGTTGTCATCATATTCTGTCCTTCTAACTAGAGCCTTAGGCACTCAAACGGGGCTATTTAAAATGACAAGCAGGCTGTTGGAATAATTCCACTAACTCTTTGCTGATCCGTCCCATGGCAAAGAGACATACATGTACTTGTAGTCTCACACATTCCTCTCAACAAGGATCGATCACTATAACATTAGTATAATTGTACACATATATATATTAAAAAATTTAACTTGTGACCGATGGGACAAATTACGTCACGCAATACGAACAACGCTGATTGACTGTTTACACTATTGCACTGCACAGTGTGCGAAATTCAAAACTGTCAAACGTGTCCGTCAGCGTTGTTTGTGGTGCGTGACGTAATTGTTTTGATTTCAGGTTCGAGGCTACGGCAGTCCCTCTTGCATATGGTTCCAATTTCTGGGCTGCACAAATTGCATGAACGATCGTTTTGTTCGCACATTGGTTACGCGGATAAAGTCCCGCGTAACCCTTTGTCCGAAGCTGTGAATCTGTGTCCATGAAAACGTTCAATAAATGCACATTCGCAAAAGATTTTACCTATGAGAGTGACGAAGATGGGTGGTTGACGTTACTAACTCCATTGAAGTTTATGCAGCATAAACTGGGTTCCATGCAATCGAAAAGGAGACGAAACGTATGAAAACCCATGAAACCGTATCAGATTCATCACGTACATCTAGCCCGAAAACATCGGCTAAGGAGTCTATTTTTTTATTGTTGTTACTGAATGCGATGGGAAAGCCATGCCCAGTATATTCACCTATCACAGCTAGAGTTTCTGAGTTACACGTACATCGTTTCTTTAAGTGGCATTTAGAAGTTGGGAAGTAGATAAATAAACAAATTGCTTATGGATAACAACTTCTAGTTTATTCAGGACACCGTTTCGATACAGGTACTAGTATCGTTCTCAAGTCAATGACATCAATAAGTAAATAATCAGTATATATACAGTTCCTTGAGTAAATGTCAATAGGATGATAACAATAGTATTATACTAGGTGAGAAATATATAATAGGACAGGATTAGACTGTGGAGATAGCTGGATTAACAAGGTGGATTAATTAACAAGGTGGGCTTCTAGGCACGGTGGGGTTCCTGGATTAGAAGATCATAGGCGCTGGGGATGAATAGGCCCTGGTCTCTGTTCATTTGTGGTTTTGTTCTTTTGATGTGGACGGCCTCCAGTAGTTTTCTGTTTTTCCAGTGCATATGGTTTGTGGCAAGGGGTTTGGTGTTGTTCCAGTTGATTGAGAAAAATCCTGTAGAAAAATGTTCGACAGAAAATGAAGATTCAATTTACCTGAATCACTGTGAATGGGTCGTCTGCTATTCGTTCACCTTTTGGCTTAAAAGATGGCAGAAAACAGAAACGGAACTGGTTTGTGGCAAACCTTGTTCCTAGGGGACTTCACGCTTTCCTAAATGTAGCCACCATATATCCTATTGTAGAACTTCTGTGCGCGGCTGTGGGAACGAGGGTAACTGTTATTAACAGTTACGATCCTTCTACATATAACTTGCCATTACAAATCAACACCAACTACTGTATGGAGAATATATGTTGTCGTTATGGTGGGGTTATCTCCCCTGTCACCTTTCTTCATAAAGACACTGGGTGCATGTAATATGTAGAGCTCTTATTGTGCAGATCGGGGAAATGCTTGTAACATTCCAAGAATATTTTAGAAGCAGAATGGAAAGAAAACATTTTTGAATACAGGAAAATTATTATGTAAATGATTTGACCACCACTGGATTTTAGAAAATTACCATAAAAAGATAATGGTGAGGGTATTCAGGGGTAAGCTCAAATGGCGAAAATTCCAAACTGTAACTCAACACACATATTTTATGAAAATGTAAATGAATACAGGCAAAGTGAAATATCCCATTGTTTTCTAAAATGAATTGCACTTATACTGGTATTATTTTAGACTAAATTACTGCCCGGACACGCTTTCTAATGAGAATGAGTTAGCCCCACAAAATCACTCAACATGCGCCTCTCAAAATCTGTCGTTTAGCAGACGACATATTTTGAGTAGGAAAGTAGTGCCACTGGAAAATTTTAAAATATGCGCATAAAATTAGATATACAAATGTAACTTGAAGATATCAGACCTGAAACATTAAAAACACAGAAACCTGGACACTCTGAAGAAGGAAGTTTCAGGCCTCTTTCTCATCGTGTAAGAACTCTATCTTTTTTCTGTGTTAGCAAGACACAGCGCCGGTGCTCAAGTTTTCCTCACTTTAAGACAGGACCGTTTAAATCGCCCCATAAAAAAAATATAATAGGTCTAGCCACCAAATTCGCAATTGTTGATTCTATTGTCACTAGCAGTTCAATGGAAAGCCGCCTGGTGGCGCTGTTAAACTAATTGGTATGTCCTACATAGCTATCAGGTGGGGTGGGAGGGGGTAGTTTACATAAATAGGCTATAGTTTCCCGCAAGAGAGAAGCGGTCAGCAGTTCTCAGTGATGCAGGCAAGACATCATGATGTCCCAAAATCTCAAATCCATATCGCTGATCAGCATTTTAAATCCATATGATTTTAGTTGTAAAATCGTTATCTAGAGAAGGGTGTATAACTGCTGTTCATATGAAAACAATGACGATCTTAAAGTATGTGGGTTCACACAGCCCCTATCCCCGGGTTAAGCGGAGCTTTTCATATAAGCATGTGACATGTATCGCCAAATTTGAGAAACTGATTGCTGGCGCTTCCCTGTTTTATAAGTTTCTGCAATAATGTTTTGTGACGTTGATTAAAATCGTCAAATTTAATGCAGGATCTAGTAAATGCTACTTGGCGAGACATGTATACGCCATATGCAGGTCCCTCTGGAATAGTGCTACACAGAAAATGATGGTTTCTCTTTGTCGTAAAGAGCCTGGTGCTGTGGGCTCTATCAATAGGTTTATTGAGATACTTTTTTTTACCGCAGTGTTGGCGATTGCATCGTAATAAGATAATGACAGCAACCAATATGTGTTTCTTATACTGAAGCCTGTTTATTTTGATCAATGGCTCCGTGAAACTGCAAAGACACAATAATACAAACAATGTACATTGCTCACAGCTCACAATCACAATACTACGAATAAACAGACTTCATACAGGATCCGTTATTTCTACTGTATAACGTTACATACGGAGTAGACCTTCAGTCCAAATCTGAGAACCTTGAAAACTAGGTCATTGAGTTCATACTAGGAAATTATCAATCTACAATCATTTGGCACGCAAAATAATTGCATGTGCGAGTTGGCTAGAGATCAGTAGACAAAATTAGTCCATTATGAGAAGAAATTCTAACCACTTTGGTCCTTCACATCATCAAAAAGTGAACAAATATAAATCGTCCGACAACGTCTGGCTCAATTATTTGGCGCCTTTTACTCGCCACAGACATTGCAGTTTATATAAAGCCTGGAATGTTACAGGATAAAACGAAACAGGACTATTACTGTAAATATTCCCCAATGTCAGACTGACTGACATTACATTTTTGGTGTCACACACGTGTCTATTTTGTTAAAAAGGACCAAATTATTTGTATTATTATTTATTTTGACCCGATTGACATTCTCATTGGCAAAAATTACGTATAAAATAAATGCACATATAATTTTATTTTTTATTTTTCTACCTTCAATATGTATCTTGTGTCGAGATTGACAAGTAAGTGAATTTTCATGACCTGAGCCATTGGGAAGAAAACACCAAAATACTGACAAGGGGTGGGAAAATTTGATTTGTCATATTTTCGGGTATAAATGCGCCTTAACCGAGTTTGCAGTGGAAATGAGGTCCTTTGATAACTTGAGGCACGCTGAAGATCGTGATAGCTTGGCAGACCCGAATTAAAATTGAAACGTGACATGGGGAGTCTCGGTGATTTCGAAACCACAACACCCCGCAAAATGGTTAATTGTGCATGCGTATCTCAAAGTCGCCAAGTGACAGCGATCGATATTTTAACTGACTCACCACATCATCCGAAAGCGTGGCCATGTTGTCACGTGTGATATCTGAGTATATTAGGGCGTTTCCCAAATGGTCACATCCGATTGGTCCCCTGAGATCCGGTATTAGCGCGATCACATTCATATAACAAAGACACCTCCAGAAAGCAATGGAGTGAAAGGATTCTTTGGCGGACCTTGAAGTACTCCCCGCCCCCCTCCCCCATCACAAAATAGACATGAGATTGATCTAAACAAAACCCCTCGGCTTTCACCAAGTGACTGAGACCCATTGTGTACTAGTGTGAATTGGGGAAGAGATAGTTCTATGTGGGATGATCAAGATATACCGGTAGTTGGTTACATTCAGGCATATAGGACAGAAACAGAAAATTATATATCTGTAAAGGGGCATAACTCTGTAAAATATGGGTCGAGGGGAGCCACTTTCGATAGGCGTCTGACTAGCACTCTGTAAAGTAAGAATGGAGAGGAATAAGCTGTACCGAGGCGAGTAATCCTTTGTTGACTCGTAGAATACAACAATATAAATAAGTTTCCAAAATATAGTAGCTATACCAAACACAATTCTGCAGATATAGTTGGTTACATTCACTGGCATTATGGGACAGAAATAGAAATTAACATCAGTAAAGGGGCATAACTCTGTAAAGTATGGGCCGAGTGGGGCCACTTTCGATAGGCGTCTGACTTAGCACTACTGTAAAATAAGAACCGAGACGAATAAGCTGTACCGAACATTGATCTGCAGATACAACTTGTACATTCAACTACAGGTAACAAAATCGGAGATTATTACATTAGAAAGGGGCATAACTCCATCAGCTGAGGCGAGTAATTGAGAATTTTGTAAGCACGCGCAATGAAATTCTGATTTCATAAGCAAAACCGAGTAAGATGTAATAGTGATATTCTCCATCAAAGTATGATATACAAGCCATTGAAAGTAAACCGGAAATGGAAGATTTCCCAGGACTCCCTTCTCCAGGGAGTGCCATACAGTTCGAGAAGAGAGTGACTAAGAACAAACAAATTATTCATACTGTTACATGTGACATATGAAGATTGTATTTTCTGATTTATAATATTATGCTCATTGATAAACCAAAGTGCATGTTATGTTGTTTACATAGATTGTGTATTGGTACATAAAGATATAGCTGGTTAGATGTTCCTTGGGGTTATCTTCCCTGATCATGTTATGTATGTTCCTGGGAGTTATCTCCCTCAACCATCAAACTTTGGAGGTGCATCAGTCCTATCCAGCACAATCAACACAACCAGGAGTACGTTTTCCTTGGACGATTGAATGAGATAGGTAGAATTCTACTTCAAGGATAGATTTTACTGCATGCACTTCAATTCTGATATCTTTTAGTTATTACGGTACTTAACATCTAAAATGCATTACGATTCAAGATATACATGTACAATATACAGTACAGTAGATTGGTTAAATGTACTAAGCCACCCTGAATTCAGATATACATTGGGTTGGGTGGGTGGGACTATTACATCTTACTCGGTTTTGCTTATGAAATCAGAATTTCACATGAGGCACCAGAGGTGCTACAACTCCTCAGCCCCTTAACAGTCTAGACCAAGATTTTTTATGGGTGTAGAAGTTTGGATGCATAGCAGAGAGTTATGGCATGCGAAATGCAAACCCAAGCCACAACTCCGACAGATGAATACACTGACACCCGGACGGACGACAATCGGAATTCAGAATACCTCCCGACTATGTACAGGGGTTAACGTGAAACAAACAATTATTATTAATGATTCATATAAAAAGTTTGCAATAGATTCATAACAGATACGCAACAGTAAAAAATAAGGAAATTCCTGATATTTCTGTCCCACATATTTTTCATTTCATACAGCGATGGTTTTTACAGTGAGATCTAATTACCCCCCAAAAAAAAAGATAATCAGCCGAGGGAAGAAACCACCTGGCGCCAGTTGGGAACCATTACAGAGCAAAGGTTTCCGCGGTTTAGTTGCACATTACGACATCAAAACATGCGGCAGGCCTGCACAAATTTGAAATCCAGGTAACCCAAACAAGAGTTACACCAAAAACTTTTCATGTAACTGTTTTATATTCACGTAACCCACGATATTTCGTTAACAATATAGTCGACGGCGGCCATCTTGGTTAACGCAGTTTGGTGAAAAACAATCCCAGTCATCTTCTTATTGATGTTAAGTCACTCCCCAGATTTGAAGTCGATCGGTTGAATTGTTCTCGAGATACCATGTTCATAACATTTTGGAGATGGATGGAATCTAAGATGGCTGATGGCGGCTATCTTGGTTAACGCAGTTTGGTGAAAATCAATTCCAGTCATCTTCTTATTGATGTGAAGTCACTCCCCAGATTTGAAGTCGATCGGTTGAACTGTTCTCGAGATAACGGTTCACAACATTTTTGGGATGGTTGGAATCTAAGATGGCCGACGGCGACCATCTTGGATAACACAGTTTGGTGAAAAACAATCCCAGCCATCTTCTCCCTGATGTGAAATTCCAGTCATCTTCTTATTGATGTGAAGTCACTCCCCAGATTTGAAGACAGTCGATCGGTTGAATTGTTCTGGAGATATCGTGTTCATAACATTTTGGAGACGGATGGAATCTAAGATGGCTCACGGCGGCCATCTTGGTTAACGCAGTTTGGTGAAAATCAATTCCATTCATCTTCTTATTGATGTGAAGTCACCCCCCAAATTTGAAGTAGATCGGTTGAATTGTTCTTGAGATATCTCGTTAACAATATAGTCGATGGCGGCCATCTTGGTTAACGCAGTTTGGTGAAAACCAATTCCAGTCATCTTCTTATTGATGTGAAATCACTCCCCAGATTTGAAGTCGATCGGTTGAATTGTTCTCGAGATATCGTGTTCATAACATTTTGGGATGGATGGAATCTAAGATGGCTGACGGAGGCCATCTTGGTTAACGCAGTTTGGTGAAAAACAATCTCAGCCATCTTCTCATTGATGTCAAGTCACCTCCCAAGTTTGAAGTCAATCGGTTGAACTGTTCGAGATATCGCGTTCACAACATTTTTGGGATGGTTGGAATCTAAGATGGCTGACAGCGGCCATCTTGGATAACGCAGTTTGGTGAAAAACAATCCCAGCCATCTTCTCACTGATGTCAAGTCACCCCCCAAGTTTGAAGGTGACGAGTTGAATTGTTCTCGAGATATCGTGTTCACAACATGGTTGGGACGGAAGGACAGACGGACGGTTAGCATTTCCAAGTCTCCCTCCCACTTACGT
>JAVTVY010034823.1:0-14387 GCA_036873755.1 Hanleya hanleyi | reverse complement strand
CGCACTGATGAATACCATAAGATGCCGCACATACTCTCTATGTCTACATGCTGATCGTTGACTTGAGCTCAGTAAACACTTGTACCTAATGTGACGGTGCGTTAAATAATAAAACATGGTGTTTGATATTTCAATTTGTTTTGCTGTGAACATACTGAACACACCCAGGGCAGCTCCCCCAGCCTGGGTATGATGTAACATTGGGGATAATAAACTATATAAAAATTGCTGAACTTGTTGTTATTCACGACAACCGCTATCCGATTGTATAATACAGAATATATAATTAGTCTAGCCCCCACATCTAGCCTTCACATGGATACCTCACTCGACCCAATAGGCCCATGAGGGGCTCGGCTAGACCCCAAAAACGTCTATTTCCATACTACGGCCAGGCTGCGCATGCGCAGAATGGCGATATTTCAACCCCACACCCACGCCATCAGAGGCTCCCTCACATAGGCTTCACATGGATACATCACACGACCCATTCGAACCGTGAATAGCCCATCTCTAACCCAAACACACACAAACATACCCCCCAAAAAGCCTGCTTTCTATACTACGGGCCAGTCTGCGCATGCGCAGACTATTGAACCCGGACGAACCATTAGTGTAGTCAAGTGCTCCTCCACGAGAGCTTCAAAATAAGACCTTACTCGACCCCATTGGACCATTAGGGACTCACCTAGACTCCAACATGTCCACCCCGTATGACCCTATACACCCATAGCCATGCAGTATAGGCCTATGGGCCTACCCAGGCCTCGGTGACTTTTTTCAAAAATTTAACCGTTTTGCTCCGGGACACTTCCTATCGTGTTCTAAATGACGAGACGTGAAAAACAAATCCAAACAACCCTACCGCAAATGTATAGAAGTAGGTTTCCCAGGGGGACAAACATTGGACCTATACCCCCAGTATGGGACTATATGGGTCTATATGGGCTGTATGGTACTTTTTCAAAAATTTCACCGATTCGCTCCGGGACACTTCCTATCATGTTTGTCTTGACGAGACTAAGAAAACGAGACCCCACAACCTATACCGCAAATGTCTAGAAGTAGGTTTCCCAGGGGGACAAACATTGGTCCTATACCCTCAGTATGGGACTATATGGGGCTATATCGTACTTTTTCAAAAATTTCACCGATTCGCTCCGGGACACTTCCTATCATGTTTGTTTTGAGGAGACTAAGAAAACGAGACCCCACAACCTATACCGTAAATGTCGAGAAGTAGGTTTCCCAGGATGGTCCTATACCCCCCATTCCCCATATAGGAATTTTCACGTAATTTAGAATAAAGGCCGTGTTCCGTATTTTTTCAGGAAAAATTTTACATACACCCACCCTGGAACTAGGGGAGATAACTCTATTGATAGGCAAGCCCCGTTAAGCCCGGCGACCTATATACCCCCCATACCCCATATAGGTATTTTCCCGGATTTTTCGATAAAGTCCGTGTTCCGTTTTTTTTTTCAGGAAAAATTTTACATTCACCCACCCATGACTGGATGCCCCTTCACCTAGGCTTCACATGGATACCTCATACAACTCCATCGGCCCATTAGGGGCTCCCCTAGATCCCAACACGTCTATTTTCATACCCTTGGGCCACCGCGCATGCGCAGAATGCCGATATTTCAACCCCACACCCAGCCCATCAGATGCCCTTTCACGAATGCTTCACTTTGATACCTCACTCGACCCCATTGGACCATTAGTGGCTCCCCTAACTCCAAAACGGCTATTTTCATACCCTTGGGCCACCGCGCATGCGCAGAATGCCGATATTTCAACCCCACACCCAGCCCATGAGATGCCCCTTCACGAATGCTTCACTTTGATACCTCACTCGAGCCCATTGGACCATTAGTGGCTCCCCTAGCTCCAAAACGTCTATTTTCATACCCTTGGGCCACCGCGCATGCGCAGAATGCCGATATTTCAACCCCACACCCAGCCCATCAGATGCCCCTTCACGAATGCTTCACATTGATACCTCATATGACCCCAGTGGACCCTTAGTGGCTCCCCTAGCTCCCAAAACGTCTATTCGCATACCCTTGGGCCACCGCGCATGCGCAGAATGCCGATATTTCAACCCCACACCCAGCCCATCAGATGCCCCTTCACGAACCACAACCCATAGTAAAATCCACCAGACCAAAATGACCACCCCTATACATCATACAGGCATTCCCGGTAAAGACGCAAATGTTCGAATCAGGGGAGATGACCCGGCATTTCTCCTACAGAGGGTTCGCCCAGTCAGAGTTGTCTTCCTTGCCTCCAGAGGGCAGCGCGATCGATGTCGTGATGTCAAAGGGGAATCCCCATAGCAAGCGACGCCATTTTGTTTGTTTACTTTTTGCGGAGACATACCGGACAATAAACGCTCGACCCTGGGGTCGCACTGATCCTAGACTCGTCATAATAAGATCGTACAACACCTATAGGGTATCTTTATTATTATTATATGTCTTAGAGGGTTTTTTGAGGGTAATGTGAGGGTTTTTTGAGGGTAATGTTGCTCAATTTACCGTGACATGAGACGAGGCAAAAATTCAAGATGGCGGCCAAACATTCGAGTTGTCTCCTCAACCCATGGGACTACTCTCTGTCCGCGGAAGCTTTCTCCCGCAACCGCATTACCACCAGACCGCATCACCGCGGAAAAATTCGAGGTCAAAGGTTGCCGGAACTATAGTGCACTTGACCTCTGTGACCTCCCCGTGACCTCCCCACCGCCTCGTTTCTTCCCTTGCATCCAAGGTGTACAGATGGCGCCACCATAGGAAGTTGTGACGTCATTTTTACATCCGGGGAGGAGGGGACTTTAAATCGCCTTTATATACTACTGAGGTCGCAAATCGCTATGGTGCCCTCCATCCACAGCGAACCATCGCTATCATACTGTTGCCATTATATTATCGCCATAGTCCTGGAATATATCGCACCATCGCACCATCGTACCATCGCACCATCGACTGAATAAAACAAGTGCGATAATACGGAAACCAGCAAGCAGTGCTGAGGCAGAGTTCCAATATATGAACACGAGTTCAATACAAGGCGATATTTAATGCCAGCAAAACACATTTAGTATATACAGTGCGTGAGGCAAACGATGTGTTCGAACAACAGAAGCTATAGCTCACTTTGTGAGAACTCGTCCAGTCGGACGGCTAAATTGATTAGATTGAACCATGGTCTCCTTGCACGAAGAATCAGTCGGATCTAACACATTTTGCTCCAGTGAGAGAAGATTCTCTCAGTAAGGCGGTCTGAGTAAGGGTAGGAATACACCAGAGCCGTCATCGCAATGCGATTCGCATATGCGTTGTCGCAACAAATTGAACAAGTTGCAAAAAGAAGTGGTGAACACACTATTCGCATTGCGTTGAGTATCGGTTGCGTTATAGCTTTGCGTTGCCGTTGGAATTGGGAATTTTCCATTTTTTGACACGCTGCACAGGCCTACGCATTGCCTTTGGACGGTCAAGGACATTATTATGCACACTTTGGCGCCTACTTGGTGCTGAATTACCATACGTTAAGTTATTTAAATTAGGTATAGGCATATATGCAGCCTCCATCGCAGCCAAAAGACGCATATGGTGAATGCACGGACAAATGCGTTGTCGCGAGCGTTGCCGCCTGCGCCGACGCAACGGCTCTGGTGTATTCCTACCCTTACTCGGTAAATCTATCGCACAGACAGAGTTGACAGAAATGTATTGTTAGTTTAATTGAATTTGGAACAATCGACAAGTGATCGGTCAGTTGTCGGAGTACTTTTTATCTTTGCCCAATTTCGCTTGTTTGCGAAAGTGCCAATTTGTTCAGTATAAAAACACACTTTCTTTCTAACATATGTCTGCTCTGACAGACGAAGGCCTTGATTTTACCAATACAATTCTCACCAGCTTAGCGCTGTGACTGTGCGATATACGCGAATGACAGCTCAAATGTTGAACAGACCTATAAAACCTGATAGCGTATTATCTCTCTTTTAATCACGTGTTGATTTTTGCATTCATTCATCTGCGTGACAGAGGATAAATTTATCCAGAAATCTAGCATCGCTTACATCACACGACGCTAATTTAATTGTAAACACAAAGTTCATGTTGAAGCGATATGCAAGAGGTGGGAAAAATTGACGACGTCTGGCGACTAAAGAGCAACAATATGACTCTACAGGAAAGCTTCCCTCGTCACCTCACATTCAGACCTGAGAATACGGTGGATTCTCAGACGTAGCCTTATTATCCCAGCCACGCTTTTATTGCAGTTTAATGTGGAGACTATGAAGTATCCACACGGCCCCTATCACCGGCTTAAGCGGAATTAGATACGTTAGCTCGGAAGCTGATATGACAGATCAGCTCAAACCAATAACTCATCTGATGTTAATGGATGAGCATCGATGACGTCTGATGGAGTAAACATCTCAACATAGGGTAAACCTGGTAAATGCAAGAATACCAAGAAAAACTAACCTGTGATGCCCGACGTCATACGGCTTAAATTTCCCACCAAAACAATAAACATACATATATTTATCGAGAAACATGTACAGAGGGTGGGCCTCGGGGACTAACAGTCTATCGCAGAATCCTATCATATACAGGTAATAAATTGGAGCGATATGCAAGAGGTAGGAAAAATTGACCACGTATGGCGAGTAAAGAGCACCATATGACTCTACAGGAAAGCTTCCTTGGGCACCTCACATTCAGACCCGAGAATACTGTGAATTCTCGGACGTAGCCTTAGTATTCGTTGCCTAAATCGTAAACCTGCTTCAATTATTGCCTTTAAACTCCATTTAAATGCACAATCAAACGTAGAAAACGGAAGTTAAAACTAAAAATTATCTCCCCTAGGAGATAGAGTTATCCGCCCCTAGGAGAGCTCTCACTCTTCCCAACGTGGTTACTATATAAGACAATGCACAGCCCATTCTCTTCCTCTTTCTCCTGTTTGCTCGAGCAGTGCACATCTAGGGAAGTATTCAGAGTCAATTTTACAACATTGGTTGTTGTTGTCTCGCTGGTATATCCTTTATCAAGTGTTGAGTTTGTTATTTATTCGGAACTTACTTACTGTATTATTATGTCGGAAGTTCCGTCTTGTATTCCGTGTCGTACGTGCGGGAAAAATTTGTTCCCTTTTGGACGCTCACACGGCTTGCTTTTCATGTAAAGATTTGTGTTATTGTGCGTCCACGTGCGCGGAATATGTATTATGGGTTCCGACGGCTTGGAAGATTTATGCCCAGGGCCGTCGTGCTTTGCTTTTATATGCTTGTGAGGACCCGTCTATTTTCGGAGATCGACAGACGGGTCTTAGAAATTTCTTTGGTCAATGTGTGAAGTGTTGTTAGGATCTTGACCGAGCTGGTCAAGACCCAGTTTCTCCCACGTCGGTATGTATTCCATACTATCATACACGAAGATAATTCTAGGTTGCTAGACAGTTTGACCCGGTCCGGAGTTTCATTGTCTAGGTTGATCCAAAACCCGTTCCTTTGTTACGCTCAACAAAGACCAGGTCGATCTTGCCTGGCCATTCCATTGTCTCCTTCAGACAAAAGAATTCTTTACCACAGGTTATTTCGCCTGTCTATCGGCACCACATATCTCTTCCAAAAAGAAGAAAGCTATAAACAACGTGGACATAGTTTATTTAATTCGTGCCCGATCTATTTGTGGGGCGAATGTTGGATTCGTTTGAGTCGGCCACGTGTTTAGTGTCTTTGGACGTATGTCGCTAAATACTTGGGGCGGAGATTTTAAATTCTCTTGAAATGATCGTCTGACGATGTTCTTCTAAAAGTCTTTATGAAATCTCATGTTTAACAAATAACACAGTCCTGCATTAGGCCAGTGTATATTCAATATTACGTCTTCACACAAACTTTGAGTTACGACCCGGTGTGTTTGAGGTAGGCTTTTATTAGCCTCCAACATTCCGTTTTTGTTCGGTCAGTATGGAGCCTATTGTGAGTACTTTAAACGAACAAGTTTTTGTTTCGTTGTTTCATGATTTTATCCATTGAATTGTGGATAAATTACCAGGATTGTGAGAACTACCCTCGTTTGACGCGGGAGGTTCGGTTTTTCTCCGCCGGGGAAATCCGAGTCTTTATAAGCAGTCCGTCAATGTTTCATGTTGTTGTTGTATGTTTTGTTCGGACTTTGATTGTCTCACCTTCATCCATTCAATTCTTGGGCCTACCAAGAAGGTAATCTCTTGTTATTTCAAGTATTATTATGTGATTTTGATATCCTGTCTTCAAGAGAGATCTTACGGAGGTTTTATTCTGCCTCTCATGTTTACGTGTTTGTTGTTTTTGTGTACGTAACCACATCTCAACCCTATGTAAACGATGTTATAATAATAGCATAAATGGATGTTACGGGGCTTCAATGCTACGACTGTTTATTGCATTTTAATGAGCGTCTTCGCTGATCTCTTTATGTGATGAAGGGTGTGTCGATCAACAAAGGGATCACGTGTTGGTTATCGTGAGTAAGTAATTCTATTACCCACTGTTTATTGTGATTCTGTGCTATGCTTTGATACACAATTTTGTTTTATACATGTGATTTGTTTTGTTTCTCACCAAGCTGTTCCATCTGTATACGGTGTTACGCTTATAATTCAGATGGACTTATGCACTAATTTTAATTTCTTCCCGATGAGAAAATTTAAAATTTTACTAGCGTGAGTGGGAATCTATTGGTCCAGCCAAGGTTTAAGCCTAATGACACGTAAGTCGTGAAGTCTTCTATGGTTTCTTTCTACCAAGTTTGTATTACCAGTACAGTCTACTAGAGCATCAAACTGCTCTTTAGTAATGTTCTTACTGTTCTTCCGCTTCTCGACAAATTTGTTCGTGTTAGGTCATTTCAAATTCAAAATTTTTGAATTACCTCATTTTCCTGCCGGCGAGAGACCTTAAATGTTTTTCCTCTCTTCGGGAATTTAAAAATCCTTTAAGGATTTGTTTTGGTTTCCTGGAAAAATCTTTGTTCTGGATGTCGATTGTGTGACTTTTTGGTTATTGATAGTAACATTGTTGTAAATGTTTAATATTCTCTCCATATAAAACTCCAGTACTGAATCTCATGTACAGGAGACAAATTACATCGGAGAGGTCATAATGTAACCATATTCATTGACACATTATTTCATGTTCACTGACACAAAGATCCATAATCCCATTTATCTCATTGAGCTTACATTTGGTGATTAACGCTACAAACATTTAATATGTTCATCTCTACTGCGTTAAAGAGAAGGAAAATTTATTACATTCGACTTCGGGGTTACTGTTTGCAACACCCTTCGGTTACGTCGTGTACTTTTATAAGTTTGTATCCTGCTCCAGTTTGAGCATGTATATACATTAAGTTGTTGTGAATTAGGAAATCACTACGTTGTTTATCATATACAACGTTTCTCGCATTTTTCACATTACGCTTTCCTATTACACCTTTGACGGCATGTTCATTACGCCGTCATGTGTCTCTCATACACCTGTGCGTCGTTCTATTACATCGGTTAGACGTTTCCGGTACGCCATAACGCCGTTTGTCGCGTCATTTCTTCATTTGCGAGATGCATATTTTATATCCATTCATCGGCACCCCTTTGATTCTTCATCGTCGGTCATCGGCGGGAGGGGAAGTCCGTTCGTTTGGCGTCATCTTTCCACTTGTATCAATTCTTCTCGGGTTTTTCACATTGTGATTTACTTAGGTTCGTCGTTACTCTACGAAGAGAGTCCTGTCCAGACCTTGTTGTTTCCAGTCTGGAGTTCAGAATATCAAAATTGTATTACAATCAGCAGTATTTGGTCAAATACTGTTATATGGAATAGGTCTTTGGATTATGGACGTGGATATTCTCTGAGGACGACGGCGGGAATGTGAATGACGGACTAGTCACCTTTAATTGAATTCAGCACAGTGTTGTTTTAACAAAGAACCATGTTGACTTTAACACACAAACATTGTGTTGAGATCCATTTACCTTAGGATTGTGCTTAAGCAACACAATGTTTTCGTGGTGTACTTGGACAGTTTTTCCGGCTTTCTCCATCAAGTACTTTATTCCTGTATAGACCGTTACACCAATGGTTACACTTTGACATTATGGTTCTGTCATCAACCTTAAGGTTGTTTATTATATGTAGGACCTTACTTGCTACGTTCCTATATTGGTCCTGGTGCCGAGGACGTGATACCGTCCCCGATTCTATTTCCCTCGCAATTGACTTCCTCCTTCACCTTCACCAGGATAGGGAGTTTCATATTAGCACCATGGAGGGCTATCGATCTGCTCTGGCTAGCGTGTTACGTCTTACCTTTGGTACCGACTTTAGCCTTAACGATTATATCTCTACGCTTATTCGCGCCTTCGCTACAGTCGCGTTGTACTCGCCAACTGTTACCGAAATAGGATATCGGTATGGTTCTGTGTGCCCTGATTTACCATCTTGTGAACCCTTAGAGTCCGCGTCTATAAAGCTGTGTCTTATGAGACGGCCTTTGTGGCGGCGTTTGCTTTGACGTCCAGAGTGTCTCATCTTTATGCTCTTTAAAGATCTTCTATGACCTGGACAGCGGATTGGTCTTGCATTCTTTTCGGCCCATTCCTGAATTTATTGCCAAAAATGAGTCTGTTCGTTCAGGTCCGTGCGCTCAACGTCGTACTCCATTCCTGCGTTGTCAGACTTTGTACATGGCCTCGGGGTCGATCTTCTGCCAGATCCTGTTCGAGCCTTCCGTCACTATCTTACTCGTACCGATTTCGTTCGCGGCTTTCGGCTACGGTTACCATATCCCTTCGCCGGTCAGCAAGGCTTGATATTTGGAAAAGCCGCGTAGTTAAGAAGACCATAAAATAGTCTTATCAATTGCCAGAAGGTAGATATACTATTGACGCCCCACTACTGGCTTCCACTTCTTCTAATGTGTTTCGTACCATCGCTACTCATGGCCTTTATGGAAGAACTTGTCCCTTCATGATATTGTCCAGTTCTTGTGTCTGGACTGCAATTCCACGTTCACAAATTTCTATCTGTGTGATATGTCAGTGCAGTCAGATAGTGTGACCACGCTTAGGCCACTAAGGGTACCTAGCACGTGGTTAGTTCTTTCAAGAAGAGAGGGGGGGCAGAATTTGTCACCATTGCAGCAAGGCAGCCATCTTGCTCCAGGGAAGCTAGCTCAAATGGTAGAGCGCTCGCTTTACGTGCGAGAGGTACCGGAATCAATTCCCGGGTTCTCCAAGCCAACATTTGTCTCAAGTATGTTTCAATTTTAAAACTTCATCATGATCGTCTTTGAAGGAAGGAATAAGTCGGATAGACGACCATGGACTCTCTAATCATCAATCTAAGTGGTCTGACACTTTGAGAGTTTTAATCTTTGCCTTAACTACGGTTTTGCTTGTGTCTTCAGCTTGAAACTGACTTTCTTCTGGATGATCTCAGCTGTGTATCCTACGCTCATCTCACAAGACAAGTTGGACGTAAGTCGTTGGTGGATTGAGAATGGCGTGGCTTGGCGCCCTCTAAGACCAAGAAGACCTAACAACCCGAGTGGTAGAGGATCCTGACATCTTGGTAGAGTTTACATATCACACCACGAGCACAGCTACATGGATGGAGGCACTCAAGAATAAGTATATTCTGTATCATATCCATGATTTACCCTTTTAAGGGAAGACACTCAAAAGATAAGTTAGATTAGTATCTTCTATTACTACTCCATATTACCCTCGGCTTTACCGGCCAGGTTTCTTTTGTTGAGATTTATGGAAGAACCTGCCCCTCCTTGACATTGTCCAGTCGTGTCTGGACAGCGAACTCCACGTTCTCCAATTTCTATCTAAGAGATATGTCAGTCCAGTCAGATAGGATGACCACGCTTGGGCCGCGTATAGATGCCCAGCACGTGGTCAACTAAATTTTAAAAAAAAGGGGGGGGGGGGCGGCATTTTGTATCATCGCAGCAAATCTGCAAATTGCTGTATCATCTCATCTCATTTATACTGTTGGTCCACATTTGATCGATCACATATTGAAGGAAGAAATAAGTCGGATGGACGACCTTGGATCCTCTAAGAGATGTCGGACACTAAATCATTACTCTAAGATGCCTGACTCCATGGTGAGTGTGATTTTTACCTTAATTGCGGTTCTGATTGTGTCTTTCAGGTTGAATCTGACTTCCTTCTCATGATCTCAGCTCCGTCATCTACGCTCAACTCCCAAAAAGCAAGTTGGACGTGAGGCGATTGTGGACTGAGAATGGTGTGGCTTGGCGACCTCTAGGCACGGATTGGTTCTGCTTCACCCGGACTTAGGAACAACCAAGAATCTGTATACAGATAAGCCTTACCAAGTAGACTCATCAACTCTATGGGTAGGGGTCCATTCTTGGCATAGATGGCTTCCCGAGTAGACTCATCGACCCTATGGGTAGGGGTCCCTTCTCGGTAGGAAATAATTCCACACCACGAGGACAGCTACATGGCTGTAGACAATCAAGATAAGTACAACTGTATCTTATCCACATTTATAACCCTTTTATTGTCTTTGACCAGGGTTTCAATTGTTTGATTATTGATGTCTCATATCCATGTCTGTGTCTTCCCAGCGGTTACTTAGCTTGCCTTTGAATCTGCTACTTGGCCGAGGTTTCCCTCCTTCCACCTGTTGGTACTGAGGCAATAATTGAAGCAGGTTTACGATTTAGGCAACGAATATTAAACATTTATAAACAATGTTTCTATTCGTAACTAAATCAAACCTGCTTCAATTTAATGCGCCCTCCCGTCCTTCCCCTCAGACCGCGGCCTAGTTCACTACTGGTCTCGGTTATTACAATGAGAAAGAGGGAGAGAATGGGCTGTGCATTGTCTTATATAGTAACCACGTTGGGAAGAGTGAGAGCTCTCCTAGGGGCGGATAACTCTATCTCCTAGGGGAGATAATTTTTAGTTTTAACTTCCGTTTTCTACGTTTGATTGTGCATTTAAATGGAGTTTAAAGGCAATAATTGAAGCAGGTTTGATTTAGTTACGAATAGAAACATTGTTTATAAATGTTTAATATCTCAGCCGCACTTTTATTGCAGTTGTTCATATGGAGACTATCAAGTATCCACACGGTCCCTAGCACAGGCTTAAGCGGAATTAGATATGCTAGCTCAAAAGCTGTGATGACAGATCAGCTCAAATGAATAACTCATCTGATGTGCCTCAAGGCATGAATTCCTATATGTAACACGATACACCAAATTAATGCTTGCTCTAACGGCTGGACCAGCCCATGGACCTGTCGTTGGCAATTAATTTGTCGCCATGTTACATGAAGTGGGTGGCAGCGTAATTGCCTTGTACTTCGATCCCCACCTGTCATTTAATTGTCATGGATATACATTGTCCCCACCTGCCGTTTAATTGGCATGGATGTACATTGCATCATAGAATAGAAGTGGGATAAAACGTTATCAGGCTTCAGACCCATTGCCCAACTCCATTGGGAAGGAAGATTTTAGGCATAGGCCTCGGAAAAAAACATCAAAAAGTCGAAGAACTTGATACAAAGGACCCAAAACGTATAGTCATGTATCTATTTGGAATTTCTGGACTCTGTGCTATTATTATTCAGCAGGATCTCAGCGAACACCTTAGTTCATTAGTAATATCGGTGTTCAACAAAACTGGTCACCGGTATGTTATTGTCTAAAGACATAAGGCTTTCTTCAGTTCTATTGCACGTAAACGATATCAATCTTGGGATGTTTCTTTATTTGTATATTTGCCTGAATTTTTTAGTAACAATATCTATGTGAAATTCGGCAATACCATATACCAAAAGCGTATAGGTAGCACAATGGATACGATTTGTGTACCAATATTTCTACGCCTGTATGCAGAAACTGTCAAAAGATAACCATTCCAAAGCCCATTCCTTTACATTCACCAAACGCTATATTATAGACGATCTCCTAGCAATGGATAATCTCTGTATCAGCAACGCTGTGGATGGGTATTTATTCCCCCCGCTCCCCACCCCTCCTCCCTTTCATTGGATTTGAAGGAAGCCAGATGGAACATCATATCTGGAACTATGCCTAAAATATTATAATCAGGGATTTCTCTCACGTCGACTTTAGGATAAGAGAGACAGTTACAATTTTGACACTACTCATTTCTGGATAGCAATATTCCAGAAGGACCTGCATATGGCGTATGCATAACCTGCCTTGAAGTATTTAACAATTAAATGTAGACTGACGATTTTGATTAACGCCACAGAATAATACTGCAGAAAGATGTCAAACGGGACTGTACCACCAAACGCCTCCATTCAGATTGTCTCAGATTATGTGATAAATGTCGTACACTGACGCCAAAATACGATCGCGTGCAAGATCTCTGACGCTATTATTTATCATCTGGATAAAAAACAATGGTCAGTGATTAGGATTTCATGTATAGAACATCATCATGTCTTGCTGACATTATTGTAACTGTTTACCGCCTCTCTCTTGTAGGAATCCATCTTGTGTTTTTAGTTCATACACATTTGGAATTGGTGCTGTCATACGAAAATAGGTATTTCCTTTATTGAAGTGGAAATTATTTTGTGGACGACGGCTGAATATTGAATGTCGGATCTGACGATTGCTATCGATATACATATACTCACTAGAATCTCGAAGAAAATCCTTAAATCACCTCAGGTATACCGTATGCCTGGGTCCTACTGGTGGTCAGTTGACCCAGAGACCCGAAAAAGAATTTCATTGGGATAAAACTGGAATACTGGTCAGTGATGTGGATGGAGGATAGGGACATCATAATGTCTTGATGGCACCACTGTAAACCGCCGAGTGCGGTCAACTAGCTTGTGATTATATATAACTAGCCTGTGATTATATAACTAGCTTACGATTATAAAACAAACCCGTGATTATATAACTAGCTTGTGATGACTAGATGTTATTCTATAACTAGCCTGTGATTATGTAACTGCGATTTAATTATAATTATAATTTTGATGCTTTCGGACGTCGGCTGGTATCGAATGTTAGATGTGGTGTTTGTATACCACGATAGAGAAATCCAAGAAACTCTGGCATGTTCGGTGCAGTTTTTTGAGTTGAGTGTATGAATACATTCGGGGACACACTATGACCATTTCAACAACTTTGGCTTCAATAATTCATACTTTTGTTTCGACACCAAAGTTGCACATCACTCCTGCTGAGCACCGGATTCTCATTTTACTATGATTTCACCAGTTCCCGTGTCTATCGTTTCAATGTCCATTTTTTTAAACAATCAGCCGAAGTAAGTGCTTACTGCATTCGAACAATATATGTACATGGTTGAGTAGAGCGAGGCAAAAACGTAACCTATAAAGTAGTCTTACAAGTGTATTTATCCATCCAGCCAACAGAACCACAAGTCATACCTATTACCTATATGCACATTTCTTGTCTGACAAGGGAAAGAAAGGCACAGGATGACTCTTTTCCACTCCCTCTACTTGGGAAATAATGTCTTACATTTCAGGAAAAAATACCCTAGCTAGCTAGTACCTAGGAACCGGACTTTTTTTGTGTCGGACATTTTTCTTTACACTGGGATATCATCCAGTTTTTCAATTGTGATGATGAATATTATACATTGACAGAAATACCATCGTAGCCAGAAGGATATCTGACGCTACACTTCACTGAATCTGGGGTTATGCCTCACTTCATCTGGGGTTTAACAAGGAGGGGCCTGGTGTTCATAATGATTTCACTCGGATACGCCAAAAACGCACTAGACAATCAAATTGGAGAGTCAGTTGAATTATAGAGAATGCTGGTCAGAGAATCTGATGATAGAAAGACCATTGATGTTTGGCATTTTTGAAAGGAGTTGACCGCTTCTCGTTAAACATAATTAGATGTCCATTCCCATCAACACTATAACCGTTTATGGAAGTATATAAGATATAAGCGTCTAGGTCCGTCATTCAATATTTAGTCATCGACCATTAAAGAATTTTCTCGTTCATAATACAAACATCTAATTCATATAATAATAGCAGCATGAGCGTTAATACACAAAGAACTGCACTAAAATGCTAAATATTCAGGGTTTTCTTTAACTACGTGTTTAAAAGTGCATGATGGTGTTCTGTAAGAGACAGCTGTTGCTGCATAACGTGTGCCAGGGTATATATATTGCATATTTATACATCCATGTAAGTCTATTGTGGACATAATCTCTATAGCTCCACGAATAGCGAATATCAAATAATTGTTCCAAATTAATGCTAATCATTATGGGCTCATCTT
>JAVTVY010034822.1:0-14182 GCA_036873755.1 Hanleya hanleyi | reverse complement strand
TTGTAACTGTTCATATGAACTCCATAAGAAACTTGAGGTGCATGAGTTTATATATCCCCTAGCCCCGGGTTAAGCGCCACAAGTTACGAAATGTTACGCCATAGATCTTGCACACTACGCTGGTATTTTGCTATCAGCATGCGACGTGTATCGCCAAATTTAAGAAACTTTGGGTAGAGGTGCGTGGTGATATAGCCCTGGTTTATACAATGTATGCAACAATGTTTTGTGACGTTGATTAAAATCGTCGCATTTCTCACAGGACCCAACAAAGGCTACTAGGCGCGATATGCATAAGCCGTATGCAGGTTCCACTGCAATATTACTGTCGAGAGAGGGATAGTTTACGATGTCGAAAACATGTTCATCTCTCTTGTCGTAAAGTTGACGAGAGAGAAGGCCTGCTTCATTGTTATAGAGATATAGGTCAAAATATGATGTGCAGTTAGGGTTATCTGTAGTTCCCTTCAAATCCATATATCCTTCACTGCGTTATATACACAGCGATTATCTCCAGCGAGGTTAACAAAAAACTTCATAATGAAAGCAACCCATCGTAGCAGTGAGAAACGCTTCGATCTCACTATATCCTGGCTGTGTAGAGTCGGCCAAACTTGACTGATTCACGAACATTTATTTTAAAAAAATGCACCAATCCCAATCTGTATTCCATGTTATGAGAAACTCACAGTTAAAAAACTTATTTTTATCAACTGTATAGATTTTGAAAGTTGTAAGAGATTCCTTGTACCGAACAGCTATTTTATTCAGATCTATTCAGTCGGGTTGAAGAGTAAAGATCTGATTTAAAGTTATTTGAGGGAAATCGGTTTGTTAAATAATTTTAAGATGTGTACAAGTCCTTTAATGTGTTGTATTCATCAGTGTTGGATTGTTGACCAAAAAGTGTTGTTTGGTCGTCGCTTTACAGCTGAAATATCGCTGAACGCGTCGTTAAATCTTGTTCTCTCTCTCGTGTCTCTCTCTCTCTTTCTCTCTCTTTCTCTCATGGCATGGCAGGGAAACGTGATATTACCCTGCATTGATTTGTATAGTTATAGCAGATTTTCGGTCATTCAATATTCATCCTCGTCCATAATCCAAATACCTAGTTCGAACACAGCATTATCATCAAATAAAAAAAATTACAATCATACAGTTTTCAAAGATTTCCAAAAATGTAAAATCGGCAGCGCTGAACTGTATTCTTACATCCATTTACGTTATAAATGTTGTTATTTATAGTGAATGATGTAACTCAGTCACGCTTTGATTGGGACTGTTCATATGAAGAACATGGGATCCACATACAGCCCACGTGATCAAGCAGACCTCTGACTAGTGATTTCAGTTCCTTCTATTGGAGACATCACGAAGCATCCAAGCTGCTGAACAAATATACATCAAAGCGTTCATGTAATATGATTATCCGGAAGTTATAGTATATGATTTTTCCCTCGGCACGGTCTCCGTCTATAATGTAGGATATAGTACCTCGATTCGCACTGCTTGTTGGCATCCATGGTGAAAGCACATTTATCATGCCGAAACTCCGAACAGCGCATGTCAGCTGTATGACTTCCGTTACCATGGGGATCAGCTTGAGACGAAAAACCAGGAGAAACACCTCAAATTAGAAGAGATCCGCCTGATAAGGGAGAAATACAACGATGACTATGCATAGCATATGATGTGCCTCACGTTCGGTGGATCACGGTTTACACCGGAGAGGTGCAAAATTCTTTAAACGAAAAAAACATTTTTGTCCAAAATGTAATTAATGGCAATCGATATTTATGATAAGCAAACATGGAACTCAAATCGTAAAATTCAAATTCACAATTTAACTTCAGAGAAAATTGCGCAGGAAAATGGGTACTACCATGAACGCGCGAGGTACTACGACTTCGATGAAACAGACCGTGCAGTCGCGAATGATGATTTTCTTTTGACATTTATAAGCTTCGGGCTAAAATAGAGCGTCTGTTTATTCGAGCAAACAGAGAATGGTAACTTGACCGCAAATACTCTTTTTGAATAATGTATCAAACCCCTAAGAAAATTATTGGCAATGTCGTGCGGATGAATCATTACTGCTGCGACAACGTCTGGCTGAGCGCTGCCCTTTCAAATATAGCCGCGCAGAATTGAGAATGTTTGTTATTAATTGAGTCGGATGGAATTTGACCTAATGTACATAATCATTGATAAGGGGAGTAGGACTTTGAACCAGTATATAAGGGAATTGTGCTGTGCCAATTCCCCTCATGCCATTTAGTTTCGGACGCTATGAGTGTACACAATAATTGTAAAATGGACTAAAATGCTTCAGCCACAGTGGTGAGATATTGTCACAAGACCGTCTCGGTTAAATGTAGAGGAAACATATTTTGCCTCGTCTTTGTCATGGAGTCCATGCATAAACTGGTCGGGAAGTGGGCGGTTCTGGTAATATTGAAGATTGGTTCAACTCATGAGTACACGTGTACCAATGTACATTCTCAATACGATACTTTATATGTGTGCTAATGCAAATTGTAGATCGACGTGAAGGTACGCAAGCCATATAATTCCCCATGTCTACTTTGGAAAGTAGGTTTGCAATACCAAAAGTGATTTTCTTTGAGCTCTCCAAAAGATGCCAGATCTGAGAAATGATATGAATATAGTATATTATTAATATGATGATATAATTATATTGTCAGTAGTCCCTGGCATCTCAGGATCACACCAAACTATAGGCTATACACATTTCAGCAGTCATACTCTCTAAAATAATTAGATTGAAAATTCAAGCTATCAGATCTATTCGATTGAATATTCCATCTATTAGATTGAATTTTCTGTCTACAACAGATTCAGTTTGTTGTTTTCAATCTATTAGATTGAATATTTTCAATCCAATAAAAGATTGGTCACTAATTTCAATCTGATAGATTGAATTTCAATCTAATTATTATAGAGAGTAAACGTTTCAATCAGGGTATAATCAGGCGTTGTACAATTGGTCATTCATCCACGATGTATATTCCATGCCATGAAAAACTCAGTCACACATATAGTTCAATCGAATGAATAGATTTTGCGATTGTAAGAGATTCTTTGTATGGACAGTAAGTTTGGAAGATCTTGAGAGACGATCTGAGTTTGAAGTATTTGAGAACAATCGGGGTTGTCTATCACTGACTTACATTGTTGACCTAGTTTGGCAGAGTTTTGATCGTCGCTTTCCATGTGAAATATTGCTGAACGCGACATTAAATCTGTTTCTCTCTCTCCGACCATTTCCTGCTTCGGAGATCAGAAGCTTCAGAAACCAAGATGGCGGACACTTTCGCATTGAACAATGTTAACTACCACAGTTAACTATCGGCATCCCATACACATGAAAGGAAACGGGCGGTATTGATGGTTTTGATCTTCTTTGTCCGTTAACCAGATAATCACAAAAAGGAACGACACGGAGAAGCCATCAAAAGGCCGGATGGATCATCTGTTTCCGTTAATATTTAGAGGATGGATAGCAAGCCGTTCTGTGATCATAGCTCAAGTATAGCAATTATCAAGAACAAATATATTTTCACAGCGCCTATTCTAAAAAATCATGGTCAGCATGGATTCATGTTACAACAGGCATAGTAGAGGCATTTTGTGATTGGAGGGGCCACTATCACAGCACAAATAGGCGAGAGTCCTGGTGCCGCCAAGACCCCTGAAGCTATAAGAGTCCTAGATGACCGAAGACGCGTTCTAGAGTATTTCTGAGCTATATTAAAAACAAGAAATCTTTGCCTGTTTAGACTCCATTTGGTTTGGCTGTTTTGTTGTTTCTCACATATTTGAAGTCTGTTACCGAGGGATGTTATGCAAATGAGATTTGGTGATACCATGTGAACTGGAGATAATGAGCTAAAGGACATGGTGCGTTTTAGCGAGTTTTTGGCCTCATGAGGTGTGGTTGGAGTGAAACATTATGAAACATTACTTTTCAAAATGAAAGTAATTTTTCAGTAAAAATAGAATACACTACGTTGGCACTGAACAAGTTTAACGACCAATGCAAGAAAAGTATAAACTTTCGGCGATACACATGTGAAAGGAAACCGCTGGTATCGACGGTTTTGAACAAGAGTGTTTGATCCATTGAAGTAGCTCTCTAGACAAGGTCAAAGATTTCCTGGATTGATCAAAGGGGAGCCATCCCCGACCATTAAACTCTCCGTAAATCTACCAAGACACTTCATGTAGTTGGCCTTCAAAAGTAGAGTTGTCTTCCATCGTGCAAAGACTGAGTATACCAACAAAGATTTCTCCATTTTTGACTTTGTCATATCTGTGCCGTATCGATCCGATAAAAAAGATCCACGATTGACTGTCATTGCCATATGAAAACAAGTAATTTCTAGACCAATATTTTCAACATATTACATCTTGTTGGAAAGCTCTTGGTATCGTCTTTGAAACTACATAGATAATGATTAAAACTGTCAAAAGTACCGGCACTGGGAGAGACAGAGATGACAGTGCTGATTATTCGCCTGGGGTTACAGCATGGTATATTTTCAAAATCACTGGAAAACTTAGAAGGAATCAACACCATCCCAATTATCACTCCTGTACGGAATAATGAATACAATGTCACATTCTTCTGGTACACATTATACATGAATGTTCAAATAAAATACAGAGACTTTAAGAAATGACACGCATCGATCAAATACTAAAATTCTGTTAATATACTTTAAAGGATGGATAGCAAACTGTTCTGTGACCATAGTTCAGATAGAGATTCGCAAGATAATAACATCTCCCAAACATCTCTATTCGACAAAAACTATGAACAGTATAGATCCGAGGTACAAACAAGGCCCGTAACCCTGTGAATCCTTCGGTTCTACGGAACACATGGAATCAGAAAATAAACTAAACCGGGTCTACATGGAATTTAGTTTCGTGCGGCACGGATTTTTTTTTTTTTTTTTTTGAAAATTAAATTTTTGTGGCTTTTTGGATGGAACAGTTTATCAGGTTTTCAGAGTGTAGCTCCAGAATTAATTGATTAACCTGCCGTTTTACGGACCATGACTCAGGTATTAAAGGAGTACTTAACTTATTTTATATAAGTTCCTATTACAAAGGTTAGACTCTTAAAGAAATATAACCAATTATTTTACCTTCGTAGAAGGCGATAACCTATTATTTTTATTACAATTTGTGAAGTCGTGTTTCCGCTTTGAGGTCGACGTGGGCGCCGCCATATTGCCTGTGGGATGACGTGAATGATGACGTCAGAATTCAGGACAACGTCACGGTTAACGCTTGATCCAGGGACGTTTCAACTACGGCATTTGAATTACTCTGAGTTCGAGTTTTAATTCCAGGAATAAACTGGCGCGGCAAATCCGCCGACCGGGAAAAAGGAAATTGGTTTAGGTTGTCTTCGCCAACTGCAAAATTTCTTCCCCAAAATTTTTCAACTGAAACTTGCCCGATTCAATTTGGACAGAATTTGAAACTGAGCGGTAAACTAAAAGAGTGTCCTCTCTGCAATTGTCCAGTGATTTCAGTTGAACGACGATGCTTCTAAGTTCATAAACATTTTCATGATTAAACTTGAACTACTAAAATCAACTAAAGTCTGTCCATTTTAATTATAGTCTGTCCATTTTAAGTAGTCGTCTACTTTGGAGCTTGTCAATAATCAGCAGTTAACTGCACAAATTTTCTTTTCTGCGTCTTGTAGAACAAACAGAACTCTACAAAATGACTACCACTTCTCCGCGATATCGATGATATATCACGCTTGAAATAGCTTTGTAATTCTCTTCATATAAAACCCCAGTACAGTTGTTTCATGTACCGAGACTCAATTACACAGGGAGACGTCATAATGTAATCGTGTTGTCTAGTACAAAGGTCAACGTGTATGGTCATAGAGGTGTGCGCGGTTTATCGTTTGGCCATTTCACTGAGCATGGGATATGAGCGACACTCCCACGGACCGCCTGTTATTACTGTATTCGGCATCAATGACCTTTGTGCCAGTTAGCATGAATACATTATTACGTCTCCCTATGTAATTGAGGCCCGGGTACATAAACAACTGTACTGGCGTTTTATAGTTTATAGCAAGCGGTCGAAAGTTGTCATGAAAATATGCATCTCTTCGATGAAAATCCCTCAAAATAGTACCTATCTCGATCGATCAAATAATTTGATGCCAATTGTCTATTGTCAGAAGAACGTCTATAAATCTGGTAAAATCTGGAATGAATTCCTGACGAAAACTAGGCGACGCAAAGAAGTTTAAAACAACCTCGCCAGGCTCACGCGCGTAGAGCGCGAGACATGCATTCAGCGTGAGCTCGCGGCGGCACCTTTGATGTCGGGGTATGATTCATATCCCTTTAATATTCGTCCCAGCTAGTACGTATTTGAAATAAAATTTTAAAAAAATAATTAAAAAAAACACATTTTTTTTTCTCGTCAAATCAGGCACCAAGCCAACGAGTATTAAAATCAGTTCAGCTGTAGATTAAATTAATTTTGCTGGTCCAATAGTGTAACGTCCACTTGGAACGCTGACCGGCCTGGGCATCTCTAAAATTGGGGAAATCTACGAGTGATACACTGACTGAACATGTATAAAATCTGATTGGCGGAATTCTCTACCAATTCTCTTCACAAGCCAATGAATAGGTCGGATTTCCCTTTGAAAATTTGAATTGACCAATCAAATGTTTCCAAACCTCGAAAATATCCCATGATGCATTGTTCTTTAGATTTTCTTTTAGATTTTCTTTCCAATGATTCCTGTGATAATGAGTTAAGCATCTTTCGGGTTTATTCTGTGCACGGTTAAAATTGGGGTAATGTTCATAAATGTTGTTTCGTCATCTTGGACAGGTACAATAGCCTGTCAGACAAGGTAAATGATGAACATTACGGATCACTCCGGGCATTCATTCGATGTACAATGTATCGTAGTCTACTCGATCATTTGCCCGTATAGGATCAAACATTAATCTGCTATTAAAGCCTAGTGGCAGTTGCTCCCATTTGCGGATTTGCTATGATCCTAAATGGTTGTATTGAACGTTCTGAAAGACATTTGAGATATTTCCTGTTAGTAAAATGTATTGAACCTAGCTACGTGAATAAACAAGAGAGTATCGAATATGGTTACTGGCACTGTTCTATCAGGGGCCCTTCCAGCCATAATTCGTCTAATTTTTACCCGTCAATTTTTTATTTACACGTAAAAAAAAATCACGCGTGAAAGATGCAATTTACCAATCAAATGGTCCTGAAGTCTAATGACGTAGTCCCCTACATCCATGACAATAAAATACCACTTCTATCCCTTGATGCAATGCAGGCCCCCAACATCCATGGCAATTAAATGGCAGGTGGGGATCGTTAAAAAATTCAATTAGCCAGTCACCTCCCTCGTGTAACATGACATCAACTTAATTGCCAGCGCGAGGTCCCTGAGCTAAGCCAGCACAGTCTGAAGAGCAAGCTTTAATTTGGTGTATCGGGTTACATATAGGCCTTCACGCCTCTTGGCACCTGCACTTCGCGTTGACAATAATAATTTAATTGGTTTCGTGTTACACAATCGATGTTAGATTTCTGGATGAGTGTTCACGTGTCATACAGATGAATGAAAACACAATTCATCACGTGACTGAGAGAGATATAATACGTCATCAGGGTAGGGGACCATTGCGTTATTTCATACGCGGTTAAGACTTGACAACAGGTGAAAAAAAGTTACGCGTAGAAAATGAGCGAATAACGGCAATAATGGCCAATTATTAGCCATTTGCGACAAAATTCGTCTGCTTTTCACGCGTAGCCCATTTTTCTGCAGACATACATAGATTTAACGTGTAATGACTGCAATGGATAACGTCTTATCGAAAATTCTACACGTAAAAGTTTAAACCGAAAAC
This sequence comes from Hanleya hanleyi, assembly GCA_036873755.1. Taxonomy (NCBI): domain Eukaryota; kingdom Metazoa; phylum Mollusca; class Polyplacophora; order Lepidopleurida; family Hanleyidae; genus Hanleya; species Hanleya hanleyi. Next base: position 6,224 of record JAVTVY010034822.1, on the reverse strand, counting down.
GTTTTAATTGATGACAGCCAATCAATTTCTCTGGCGGGTCATGCAAACATCTGATTTTTACGCTTAAGTTTGAAACCGGAAACATGTTATCCAAAATTCTACGCGTAAACATTTAAACCAATCATTTTTAGGCGTTATTATTATTCTGCCAATGGAACAATGCTTTACAACTCCACGATTTCAACATGGCTAATTCATCAGGATCAGTGACCATATTGTCAGTGGCTGTATTAATCGAATGTGGGACAGCCTACTCCCACGATCTCTAGCGGCTACAACCTGTGATCATCGGCAGTCTCTCCCATCGAAACAACACGGTCTTTATCCAAACAGATCTCTACCACTGCAAACGATCTCTACCATCTGCACAACGATCTCCACCAGCTATTAGTACGGGTTTATGAGCAATGGTAGGTATCAATTTCCGCTTATTTTGCCAGGAAGACACGAGCAATACTCGGAATGATATAGCGCAGCGTACGCCTAAATGTACGATGATATATATTTCGCTCTTGTTTCAAAAGTGCGTCCTCTGATAATTTCATAATCAGGGACACCGTTCGCCTCATTGACAATTTAGCATTGGGAATGTGATGAAATTTCCCGGCTTTCAATGTATTGAAATGAAATCAAGACAGAAAGGGACTACTTCCTGACGAAATATTGTTAAATTCCAGTCAAATTTCACGTATACGACTAAAACTAAGCAAGTTTATGTTAAAATATGTGTGATAAACGTACTTTTCGAAAATTACAATTACAACGATCTCTATCAATTCCTGACAACTATCTCTACAGGTACGGTGCATAGAAAGTGTTGAACAAAGATTTACAAATCAAGCCGTATGAACAAGCCTTGGACCAGAGATATATTGTGCGGATTTGTGTGATGCCAAATGGCACACGCACATACGAAAGTAATGGTAGAAGTATGGCAAACAATATTATTAATATGGTACTATATGAACGTAGTAATTATTAGTTATATGGCTTTAACCAACAATCTGGGTTAGTGATAATTCTAGAAAAATCCTAGAAAAGAACATGGAATAGAGTAATGACAAGTTAGTATTTATAAGGGAAAGAATAATTGAACTGTCAACGAGAATCAAACCCACGATCCCTTCAATCCGTTTACTCTCGTGAATGGCGGCTAGTCGGTATTGCCAAAAGCATGAAAAACACATTTTCTGCGCAGCAAGGCGAGAAATTCAAAGCATACAGATATATCCACATGCATTGTTTATTTATTGGATCTTAGAAACACCGGAAAGTTGAAAATATATGAAAGTGATCGTGTTCCAGTGTGCATGTTTCACCAAAATCGGGGGAATTAAAAACAAGATTCAAATTGGCTTGACACTCATGAGTTACCATCTCCCTGGTTTTGGTGAAACATGCACACTTGAACAGCGAGTCTGTGTTGAAACTCAAAGTATTCACACCTTAAGCTTGAATCAAGCATTGGAACGTGCATACACAGTTTGAAATATATGTATTAAGGCAGTGTGACGTCACTGGACCTAAATATGATTACAACAGACCACCATAGAATACCATGCTTTACTTGCAGTTTACTCTGTGTAATTAAATCGTAAAAAATTACAATAAATATTTTTCCATTTTTCTTTCATTTAATGGAAACTTTACTTGAGGCTTTACGATCACTTTCATATATTTTCAACTTTCCGGTGTTTCTAAGATCCAATAAATAAACAATGCATGTGGATATATCTGTATGCTTTGTATTTCTCGCCTTGCTGCGCAGGAAATGTATTTTTCATGCTTTTTCTAGCAATACCGACTAGCCGCCATTCACGAGAGTAAACGGATTGAAGGGATCGTGGGTTTGATTCTCGTTGACAGTTCAATTATTCTTTCCCTTATAAATACTAACTTGTCATTACTCTATTCCATGTTCTTTTCTGCAGTTTACTCTGTGTAATAAAATCGTAAAAAATTACAATAAATATTTTTCCACACTGTTTGCAAGGGTCTTCCATTTAATGGAAACTTTACTAGAGGGTTTACGATCACTTGAATAAATTGTATATGATGTGAGAAAATAGCCTTTTCAGACTATGAAACCATCTCCAAAAACCATCTTGTAAGTTATTCTGATATTTTAAACAGTTTCCCCGCCATGCGATCTTTTTATCATCGAATACAAAGTGTGGGTGATCTACTTTTTTATGTAAAAAGCTTTAACTGTCCCTATCTCCATAGTTTTGTAAGATTTGCGACGTAAACAACTCCCATCGGAAAGGCGAGATATGACGTTGGAAGAGTCATTACATGAATATCATCCCTTGTGTAATGACGCCGCCAACGTTGCTTGAGGCGTGAGCATTGTTTGAGGCGTGAAAAACACCTTAAATGTTTCAGCACCGATTACTCATCGTGTATGTGATATCTGTTAGAATAATTCTTCAAACCAGCGAAACTCTCGGTGCGTTCGTAGCAACTTTCGAACAGATTTGACCTGCATGTCAGATAAGATGATATTTCATGAAATAGAACCACTGGCCAAAACATCTACTGGCAATGACTTGACTTGTATGAAAAAGAGTGTCGAAGTGTTTATTTTGCAGATGATACCCCCACCCCTCGCCCCTCGCCCCTCGATGTTGGACAAAAACTTGAGAGCTGACACTCCGTAACTTTATAGTTTATCATATTGGGGTCATTTTAAACCTATCTGCATAACCCCAAGGCAGAAGATCATGGGTAATTTCGAAATGGTGACCATGTGGTGTACCGGAAAAGTGATGTTTCCGTCATTTTTCTTCAAAATTCATGCTTTTCTACTAGGAAAAGTTGATGATAGCTATTTTATTTCACATCAGATCATTCTTTACAAATTTATCGTGCAGCCTAAATTATTTGTACATTTTAGTAAAGAATTGGTTTATAAATATGTATAAAAGCGATTTGGATTTGAGATTCACTTTTGATTTTACTTGTGTAAATGCATCTTTTTTCTAAAGCATCGGCGTGTGGATAGCGCATTGTTCTTTCCCAAACTGATATGATTTTGTCTTTATTGATTTCCCCTTATACACCCATTAGTTTTAGCTTATAAATCTCCCAGAGTAGGCCTATCGCAACACTTTCAGCGCTGAAATAGATCGTTGTCAACTTCAGTACAGAAAACACGCATATCACAAACTCATGGTAGAGATCGTTGTAAAGTGAATAGTGATTTTCATTGAAACTCGTTCTTCAATCATTCGGGACGACTTTGAGGCTTTATTATTTGGATTCCTTGAGCAATAAGCCACAATTAAAGCGTCAAACACAGCTGGTGTACAGTCAGATATGCCCGAAAATAGACCAGTCATTGAACGTGGAACCGATATTCTTAATCAGCAAGTTTTAACTTGCACGTGCACTCTAAATACTCTTACGGGTACGCTGAGCTAAGGGTTTTACAGACCTTTTTAGTGTTTGGCCGATTATTTTGCCTTCAACGGGCATGTTACTCTCAAATACCTAACAATTCATCGCTGCACGCACCGGAAGAGATAGTTTCGTTATAGAGATCGTTTGAACTGGTAGAGAACTGTTTGGATAAACACCGTGAACAGGTTCTGGCACGGGTAAAAAAGTTAGGCGCCAAATCATATGTAACGCTTGATGCCATTGGCTAAATAATGATAACGCATAATAATGATTGGTTTAATCAGAATGTTGGATAAGACGTTGAATTTTGGATAAGACGTTTCCGGTTTCAATATTGCACGTAAAAATCAGATGTTTGAATGACCCGCCAGAGAAATTGATTGGTTGCCATGAATCAAGACGTTTCCCGTTTTTATCTTCACGCGTAGAATTTTCGATAAGACGTAAAATTGCAGTCCTTACAAGTTAAATCTGTATGTGTAGTGTCAAATTCACATTTGACTCGACAGATTTTCACGACGTGAACATCGATTTACTAAACGCGATTAATATAAATTCACGTGTTGTCAGTTTTATGACATGTCTAAAATACACTTTTTGAAAGAAACCTCCCATGAATCAGAAATTTGATTGGTCATTTGCACTTTATTACGTATTAAATTTTTACACGTAAAAAGTTATCAACGCGTACAAATTAACGAACTATGGCTGGAACGGCCCCTGATACTCTTCTTGAGCCGAAGGTCAAAATTATATGGGGGAATTCGGCGGAAGAATTGAAAGCAAATGACAAGTAAACATCTACCGAGTTGTCTTCATTTTTATGTAGTTGGAGGTTAAATGGTCGATTTTGACTCATCGGATTCTACAGATTAGAGGGGTTGTGAGTTCAATTCCCGCTGACGGCTAAGTTATTATTTCTCTGGACAATTAATTCCACTTTTGCGTAGAATACATTTTTTTTCATAATGACTTACAAGGAATGAATACTATCCCAATTTCCACTCCTGTACGGAATAAGTAAAATTACCCTTAGTTTTTATCTAACTCAATGTAACCCTCTTCTGGTAATATTGTACAATGTCCAAATAAAATAGCCACAGAAGCCATCAAAATACCAGATCGATCAAATAGTAAAATTCTGTTAATATTTAAATAATGGATATCAAACTGTTCTGTGACCTAGTTCATCCAACCATGGACCGGGTGGGTCGTAGCCCTATTAATATTTTGATTCTATCCGGAACATATAGAATTAGAAAATAAACTAAACCGGATCTACATGTACACGTAATTTGGTTCCGTGTGGCACCAGTCTCCTTAGTATGTGTTGGTTTTTCTCCAAGATTCATTGATTTACCTGCCATTTGAAGGGCCATGATTCAATTATTAGGCGATTCCAGCCAATTCCGTCATGGAATTCCTGTTCCACCATTTCCTGATGCTGTGTCCCCGTCTTCCAATTTATTGCGGACGATTTCAATAAACGCTACGAAGCATCGCTTCAAACATCGGTTCGACAAGGTTGTTATCCAGCGACTTCCCTCTAAATTCTCAAATTTGGGATAATACCTGTAGTTCCCTAAATATTATCGTAGTATGCTAGATCCTGCAGTGTACGGTCTGGTTCAAACCTAACGACCACTCATACCGTGGCATCAGAGTGGATACCTCCACCTAATAAATACCACAAGGGCATGCAGTTTAGGCTGTTAGAAACACAAACAATGGGAGAATGACATTTGGTAACATCTTTTGTCTTCACACACAAACGCCAGTGTTGTACTGTTGAAGTCGTTCATTCAAAGCGACACTGAGATGCATATACTTTTGCGTTGACTTGAAGTGATTGAAGAAAAACCTGTGGAAAGCGGGATAAAGTCTTCTTAGAAATACAGGTATAAGATTGTTATGTTACGGTTTGTGGAGAGTGTTACATACAAACAGAGTTGATAAATCGTGGGTATAACATCTAGGGAGTTGATTGACAGATGAATATGCCCACGGGGATTATATACATTCGACTCTAAATGAATTATGCTGAATCGCGTAGTGGAATTTCTTAATGGATCCAGTCTTAGATCGATTCCGGCAACACGATATTTTGCTAGGCCATGTATTGCCCGTGGGTCTTCACGCCATTTGTTTGTGTCAGTTACCTGTAGGAGTTTTCATTGTACAATATAATAGCTTTGCCATGACCACAAGACTATCTCGGTTTAATGCAGAGAAAACTGATTAATTCAAGAGTCATCGATACATTGGTATGTCAAATTCAATACGACTATTGATGAGCTTGCTGTGATTTATTTCTCTGCAATTTTTGTTGGAACAAAAACAAACGAGATCGTCGCAAGAATGGATGTTTGATAATGAGGATTTTTTTTCCGTCAAACTAAACCAAGCTAGCTAGTATTAAACTTAGTTCGAGTACAGATTGAATTAATATTTCTGGTTGAGAAATGTGGAATTCACGTGGAATGTTGACCTTCCTAGGCAAAATGTATGAGTGATTTACTGAATTGCTTCCTTCGATAACGAGCCAAGCTCTTTTCTGTGCAACAATAAAATTGGGATAATTTTCGTAAATGTTAATTGTTTCGTCATTGTGGACAGATAAAATAGCCTGTCAGACAAGGTAAATGATTAACATTACGGATGACTCCGAGCCTTGGTGCATTCATTCGATATCAATCAATGTATAAAGCAGATAGTAATTAATCGATGTACAATGTATGGTAGTCTACCGATCATGAGTTGGTCGTTTGTCCGTATAGGATCAAAGATTAATCTGCAACTAAAGCCTAGTGGCAGTTTCTCCC
>JAVTVY010034821.1:0-151326 GCA_036873755.1 Hanleya hanleyi | reverse complement strand
AAGGTCAAGGTCAATGTGGCCAAAATTAAGAAAATCATTGAACTTTTGTGAGTGGAAGTACACTGCTGCATAGCAAAATTGAAATCAAAGGTCAAAGTTTAAGGTCACCGACCCAAAAATTAAAAAAATCATCGATGTTTGGGTGATTGGATACGTTATTGGGAGACGACGGGTCAGGTATCAAAATTGGGGTCAAAAGGTCAAAGTTCAAGGTCACAGAGATGTAAACAATCAAAAAATCATAAAAAGACAACTGAGAGCTGACACTCCGTGAATTTGTTTATGTAATTTATCATATTGGGCCTGCATAATCCCCGATAGTCAGATGGCCAGGGTGGTGAAATGACGTTCCCGTAACCATTTTCCCCTGAATATCTACAACCTGTTTTAATATGTGAAGGACAGCTATGTACACTTGTTCTGACCGGTTGTCAGTTCCTAGGTGTGTGCATTGGATTTTTTTGGCAATAAACGTACAAATCTCAACAGAAAATACTCAAATTTAGAAAATCTTTTTTAACTCTAATATTTTTCACTGAAAATCCATAAACAATGCACCGAACTATGCATATTTACCACAGGTAACATCCCAATACCGAATGGCACAAGGTCCGTCAAGGGTGTTCGAGTATGCACTAATAACATATCGAAAATCGACAAAAAATCATATATTTCATTATTTGTATTGGGACACTATTGGTGACCCTGTCACGACTATTATACTCAGATACATAAAACAGATATCAATATTTACCCCAATTGTTAGGTTTCTCAATGAAGTATTTTCCATTCATATAACCTATCTAATGCCTGAGCAATTAGACAAAAAATTACCCCACCCTCCTAAATCAGATTCCCTCACCAAATTCAGCATATTTACTGTTAATCATTGACGCACTTTGCTTTCGAACAATTTTGTCCGAAATGTTGAAACGCATATAATTTTGTCTTCAGCTAAGTCTGGTTGGTCAGTGTGCTGTAAATTTTTATGACACCACAGCGAAGTGTATCCTCATCGTAGGGATATATCAGCAGATAAATTGACATATTATCTTTCAAACTACCATAATAAACCTTCATTGACAATGCGCATCTTAACGCCTCGGTCTTTGGGCAAAACTATACCCCGACCCCCAAGTTTCAATTGCACACCCATATTAGTATCGTTACAGTTTATAGCGGACAGTCTCTTCCCTTGAGCCATTTTCTCGAGAATCTTGTAACACTGATAAATTTGTCCTTAAATAAGGTCGATTGAATTTTACAGTAAATGTTTTCTTGGCATCACAGCCAAATAGGGATACTTCAGTATATACATAGAGAATTCCACTATAACATATTTGACATGCAGATATATATGCATGAATAAAAATACAACAGAAACGATCGTTCTCGATACTCCAAGAAAGAACGCGCAACAATGATTCACAAGAGTTTCAAAGAACCTGTATTGTATCTGCAACACAAGAGACTAAGTAAGATATGAAAATGTTTTTGAGATGTATGATTGAAAAGAATTTATTTATTAGTAGGCAGTTGAGAGTTAAAAAGAAAGCGCTCCGAGTAATTCACCAAATTGTCTTACAAGCTCCTGGTATACGGTTTCAAAGCGGCACCGCTTGATGATGGAGGTGTACCTCCGGGTGCTGTACTGGCTGGACTGATCAGTGTCCAGGATAATAGGAACTGTGGACTCGTGTTCTAGCACATGTAGGCACCGTCCTGACCTGACTGAAAAAATGTTGAAAACGACGTTAAATCCTACTCACTCGCCCACCTTGGACTCTGGCTTGGCGAAATCTACACAGCTTTGCACTGTCTTTCATTTAGGCTGACCTCAATTGTTATTGCCTTTGACAGTTATGTGGACATAGTAAAATACATGGCAGTGTGACTAACGTCACAGGACCGACGAAGTAGGGTAGGCATGAGAACTCCGACGTGCACTGAACTCTTGGAATTCCCCCCGCCCCAAGTTGAAATCCTGCACAGCCCAAGTCAGAATCACCAGATTTTTTCATCAAAAATCACCAGATTTTTTCATCAAAAATCACCAGAAATTTTCATCAAAAGTAGGTCAGCTCAGAACTTGCGGATAACAGTCCCCTAATGCACCTTCATAAGGTTCTAATGACAACGGTTCTCCTTATTTTGCCGACGAAAGGATTCCGATGGACTCTCTGACTACCGGGCAATTTGCAGATGGTAGCCTACTTCGTAGGAAAAACATGTCAAAAAGAAACTTTCCAGTGCAAATTTCTTTCCTAACAGTCTTTCTTGTTGCAGAGACAATTTAGCATCTTTTATAGTACTTTCCATTTTTGTGCGTTTTTTCTTTGTGGACTTTGTTGACTTTTCTAAGAATAACTGTTTCTGTGTATTTTTTGCGTGTGTAAAATCCCTCGAATGTCAAACTTGATACAGTGAGATAAGACGAGGAACATTTTGGTTTGACTTCACAATATCCAAGCATAATACTTTCAATAACACTCTTTCCTATATAAGACTTGCAAATAATTGCTAGTATACCAGCCCCTTAACATTTCATGTTTTGCTCCGTGTGCTCAAGAGACAAAGGGCAAGAAATCGTAGTGATGATTAACACGTACACAACTTGTACAATACATATGATTCAATATTGGGACATAATTTTGCGTTTTATATTTCAAAAAAACCCGCAAAATATTATAAAGCAAAATTATGGACTAAATATATGATATGAACTGTATGTGTTCTGTACATGTTGAATATAATTACGATTTCTTGTACTTTTGTGTTTCTTTAGCACTTGAACCAAAAATATGGAAAGTTATAAATTTTATTGAAAATAGTGATATACATGATGTTTGGAGAATACAACATCCAACTGAAAAGAAATATACTTGGCGACGTAGGAACCCCAGGAAGCAAGCTAGACTGGACTTTTTCTTGGTATCCACAAGCGTTTTTAATAAAATAGTTGATTCTAAAATAATCCAGGGCTACAGAAGTGATCATTCAGCTATACTAATAAAGTATAATATTTCAGACAAAAAAAGAGGACCTGGCTACTGGAAAATGAATAATTCTCTCCTTACTGAAAAGGAATATTTAACCATAATCAAGAAAACAATATTAGACAATATAAGTTTCTACTCTGAAGAAAATCTTTCTGTGGAGACCTTACAGGGCATTCCTTTCGACCAAATTAAGTTAAAGATACCTGATCAGCTCTTTCTAGAAGTTTTGTTAATGGATATAAGGGGTAAAACAATCTCTCACTCTTCTTGGAAAAAGAAACAAAATGTTGAAAATGAAAAACAGTTAGAAAGAGATATAGAAAAACTGGAACAAAAAATTGGGGAAAATTTTACTCAAGTGAATGAGGAACAATTGGATAAATTAACAGAATTAAAACAAGCTTTAGAAAAGTTAAGAGGTGAAAAAATGAATGGGGTAATGATTAGATCTAGAGCAAGGTGGTACGACTTGGGTGAAAAGCCTACCGGATATTTCTGTGGATTAGAAAAAAGAAATTTTCAATGTAAAATTATAGACAAGTTAATAACTGAGTCTGGAGAATTCACAGAACAAAATAAAATTATTGAAGAACAGAAATTTTTTTATGAATCACTATACGCACAAAAAGAAATTGACAAAGAGTCCTGGACTCAAGTTTTCCGTGAAGATACTAATTTTAATAAACTAAGCGATAAAGAAGCCGCGAATTTGGAAGGACAAATTACCTTAGCCGAATTGTCTGAAGCTATACGGAATATGAAAAATAATAAAAGCCCTGGCCAGGATGGGTTTTCCGTAGAATTTTTCAAGGTATTTTGGAAAGATATAGGGCCTTTTGTTTTACGATCCATAAATGAAGCTTACCAAACTGGGCAACTGTCAATAAGTCAGAGAAGGGGAATAATAACCTGTCTACCAAAGCCCAATAAGGATCGTCATTTCATGAAAAAAATGGAGGCCAATTACTCTTCTTAATGTAATATACAAGATGGCCTCAACATGTATAGCAAACCGCATGAAGACGGTTTTAAATGAACTTATAGACGAAGATCAAACGGGTTTTATGAAAGGACGATACATCGGAGAAAATACTCGTCTACTGTATGATGTTTTGTTCGAATGTAGAGAAAATGACATACCTGGTATGGTCCTACTCGTTGATTTCGAGAAAGCTTTTGACTCAATCTCAATAGATTTTTTGAAACGAACTTTAAATTTTTTTGGCTTCGGTGACTCAATCAAACGCTGGATCGATATATTTTATTGTGAAATGACTGCTTGTGTCATACAGAATGGCCACTTCTCCGGTAGGTTCGCAGTGGAACGGGGATGTCGACAGGGGGATCCCATCGCCCCGTATCTGTTTGTTCTATGTGCAGAGGTTTTGGGTAAACTTGTTAGGGATAACCAGGAAATTAAAGGTATAAATATAGATGGGAGGTATGTAAAAATAAGCCAATATGCTGACGACACAACATTTTTCCTTAACGGAAGTGACTTATCCTTAAGGGCTGTATTAAATACCCTACATTTGTTCTTTCGAGCATCTGGTCTGCGGATAAATATAGAAAAATCGTACGCGATATGGATAGGCAGCCAGACTGGTTCTACAGTACGGCTTTGTCCAGATTTTCAATTGAATTGGAACCCGAGGTCCTTCATATCTTTAGGTGTAACTTTTACAGCAAATCTTTCGGAAATGAATGAGCTAAATTTTCGTACAAAAATTGATGACCTAAAAAAACCGTTAGACAGGTGGAACAGAAGAGGCTTATCAACTTTGGGGAAAATAACAGTTATAAAAACGATTGCCATTTCAAAAATAACGCATCTATTTATTTCCTTACCAAATCCACATAAAAATTTGATAAAAGAGCTTCACAGCATTATTTATAGTTTTTTGTGGAATAAAGGCCCCGATAAAATTAAAAGAAAATTGATTGTGAAAGACTACAAAGATGGCGGATTAAGAATGTTAGATATTGAATCATTTATAAAATCTCTGAAAATTACCTGGCTGAGAAGATACCTTTACTCTGAGACCTGGTCTTCTTTTTTGAAGCCAGTTCTGGGAGATTCAGAAATATTTTCTCTGGGTGCCTTAAGAATAGATAGTATTATTGAAATCACACAGAACCCCTTCTGGAAAGATGTTCTTGCAGCATGGAAATCATTTATACGGAAAGAAAAACCTCATGAATTGGACAGCATGGATATCTTGAACCAACCACTTTGGTATAACCATCATTTTACTAATTCTACATATTTCATTTCCCATTGGCATAAAAATGGTTTACGCTTTTTAAAGGATATCCTGGACCAAGATGGGAAAATACTACCATTTGATATTGTCAAAACAAGATATAATATTCGCGGCACTTTCCTTGATTACAAAAGATTGACTCTTAAAATTCCACAAAGTTGGCTGCAGAAATTAACGAAGGACATAAAGTTAAGTGATTTTCATATTCCTAGTATTTTACCGTGTGTCAGCAAATTGATAAGCACAAACAAAGGTTGTAGAAAATATTATGATGTTCTCGTTCAGAACGATGTTCTGTCTTTGTCACAGGCAAGATGGGAGGATATACTGGGCATCGCTCTGGACTGGAGACATATATATACTGTACCTCGAAAAACAACAAGTAATATACAGCTTCAAGATTTCCAGTTCAGAGTGATTCACAGATATCTTACCACAAATGTACTACTTGTTAAGCTGGGTATAAAAAACAGTAAATTATGTACTTTTTGTGAACTAAAAGAAGAAACCATACTTCATCTTTTCTCAGAATGTCTGTGTGTAAAGAATATCTGGCGAGAGCTCTGGCATTGGTTTTACCTTTGTACTGGAAAAAATGTCGATATGTCTCCTGACAAAATTCTATTCGGCTTGCAAAAAAAATGCTTACTAGAAAACCACATTATCATTTTAGCAAAAAAATATATGTATAAAACCAGATGCCTGGGTACAAAACCGGATTTTCTCGGACTAAAAAACTGTATTCGAAGTAATTATCTATTAGAAAAATATATTGCGGTTTGTAACATGAAAAGGGAACCATTTAACACTAAATGGTCTCCAATAGAAGGATCTCTGATCAATAATGTTGGCTCCACTTAGCTCGGCAAGCCCAAGAAATAGGTCTCCTAGAGGATTATTCACCACATTATTCGACGGTACCAAAAATGTATTTGATGACAGTTATATGCAATGTAGATTAGATTATATCCAACGCCTGTGTACAACAAACTATTGAATAAAAAAAAAATTAAAAAAAAAAAAAAAATACATCCAGATTGATAAAATTTTCAAAAGGGGGAACACTTAAAACACTTCCAACCTTAGCCACGTACAGCGCATTCACTGAGAGAATCTTTCACGACTAAACAGATGAAACGCATTTATTCTCGAACAACATCAAATGGCCATTTCCGTATCTTCTAGACCACAAAAAGCGATGTGATGCTTAGCTCTGTTTGTGTAAGCCTACAGGCATCAACTTGTAACTACCTGTACAATCCCTCGAGATCAAAGAATTATATTTGGACGTGGCGTGGCAACTCAACATGATATTTTATTCCAGTGCAATTGGACTACTCAACTACAAGTGTTGACAATGTAGCGTTTGATGTATTTCTGACTGTAGAATTTCCCCTTGTATGTAGATACTTTCACACAAAGTAACTGAACAAATAAGCTATCCATTAAGTAGATCTACTAATCAACTTTATATAAGGAAGGCGGTAAGTAACTTTGAAGTAGGAAAATAATCTGGAATCCTTTGATATGGTTTATGCCGTTGTATATCCTGATAAGTAGCATTTATCAATAACTAATTGTCTGGTATGATGACGGTCAACTCTGAATTTGGATATTTTCGCGTTCAGAATCATCGTAAGACCTCACCCACAAAACACGTTCACTACCAAAAGCCAAGTCTGTAACACAAATATTAAACTCAAGTTAGTTTCTCAGTCATCAGTTCCAAAATATAATAATATCTTGCAGACTAATTAAATCCATATAAAATTCTAGTTCTTTGGGCGCTTTTGAGGAACACTGAACAATTTGGAACAATAGTGCTGAATTGTTGGTTATCGGCTGGTGTAGCTGGCAGAAGGTAACATTAAAACGAGAAACAGTACATCTAAATGTACTGGGATGGACTACAACTGTTCTGGATTATTTTGTTGCCTTATGTATGAACAGGATCGAGGGAGTAACGCGGAATAAAAGTTGTATATAACTATACATTTGGCTGCTCGATTTTTTGAATCACCCTATCAGCATGAGAACATCAGCTGGCAGTTTCAGTAACACCCATTTTCCAAATTATAGCGATATAACTATACAAAATCATCTCGCATAAATCATGATATATTTGACAAAACAAATGTCTTAATTCAAATTATTCAGTAGTTGTAGACAAGAATATCCTCTATATCGCGTTTGTTGAGTGAGAATAAACGTGCTTTTTCGAAAATGCTATATGTTTTAATACTATGTGTATAGGTCTGCATACTGTGGTGAGCAGGTAGTATCCATTTGGATATTCATATGCCATTTTGAATTTACTTGTATTAATACAATTCAGCCGCTGGTTCGTATAGCCTCTGTATTGTGATAATCTGACGCATGTGCCACTAGCATGTGATTTGGTTTCATTGAAACTGATATTTTTGGTCTTGGCAATTCCCCCAAAGCCACAAGATTATAGCTTCAAAAACATTAATCTGTTCTTGTGTAAACCTGTTAGTGCAATCGAAGGCGGATGATAGTTTTATCTTGTTATTGAATACGCATCCATCAAAGAATTCTACTGAGACTTGCCTCGGATTCAAATCTGTTTGCCTTGAGCAATTGGCTGCTCGAATATACATGTTGATAAAGTGGTCTTTGGCGCTGTTCTTTCTGTCAGCGAATCGCAGAATGTATTGAGGTTTCAATCGTCAACGGCAATTACCACGCGCAATATCTTGACTTTTGACCATCGGCCTGCCTCAGGGAATTAAAATCTCTCATCGTTTGTATCTGTCGGAGATATCAAGAGTGACCATCTTTTTATTGCATTCCTTCCCTGGAGAATGATATCAAAGATCATCGAAAACCGTTTGTGAGTTTTGCTGCCGAGCGAAGCAACTCCTCCAGATATCGAGCTTGGATTTCGTGTGTTCAAATGAATTCCTTTCTGTCAGATCCATTTATAGCTTGTCTACATCATCGTTTATTTATCAGTAGAGGGATAAAACGTTCAAAACCTGTCACCTGCTTGGGAAACAAGCCAGAATTCAAGAATGGCATACCACAGTTGGTGATATATAAAACAGATAATGAGCAAAGGATTGCTGAAAAGGTTCACAAATTAATTAATTAATTCAGTACGCAATACACAATTACAAGCGTCTGGTCCGTCATTCATAATTCAGTCGTCGTCCATTAGAGAATATCCGCGTCCATAATCCAAAGACCCATTCCATATTCCATATAACAGTATTAGCACCAAATTCAAAAAGACAATCATAGTATACATAAACATAGGTTTGTTTCCTGCAAGAGAGAAGCGGTCAACAGTTTTCAATGATGCCGGAAAGACATCAAGGTGTTCCAAAAATATCAAATCCGTATCGCTGATCAGTATTCTTAATCCATAATATTCGTTGTAAAGTCGTCATCTAAAGAATGATATATCTCAGTCACGCTTTGATTGTGACTGTTCAAGCACCATGAGGATATTGAAGTGCATGAGTTCATACGGCCCCTAGCCCCGGGATAAGCGGAATTAGACACAAGTTACGAAACGTAACGCCATAGATATTGCACGCTATGCTCGTATTTTGCTATCAGCATGCGATATGTATCGCCAAATTTGAGAAACTTTGAGTGGAGGCGCTTGGTGGTGTAGCCCTGTTTTATAAGTTTCTGCAACAATGTTTTGTGACGTGGATTAAGATCGTCACATTTAACACAGGATCTAGCAAATGCTACTAGGCGTGATATGTATACGCCATATGCAGGTCCCACTGGAATATTACTGTCCAGAAAGTCGGAGCGGCTATAGATGTAGTATACTTGTATGAAATGCAAGGAGGTTCTGTGAACTTAAAATAGTTTGGTACAGTGTTGCCTCTGGATCATTCTGGATTCGAGATAAATTAATAATGTCCAGTCCTTTATCTAAGTAGTTGAGTTTCAAGAAAAGCCGATCTTGAAATGTTTCGATTATGTTCACTGGACGATACAACCGAAAACACGCTATATTTTGACATACTTTAGTGATTTTGGGTGGTGTTATATTTCCTGAAGACGCAGATTGTTGGCTATATTTCTGGCTATATGATTTAAAGCTCTCAGAGGTAACGCATACAGAACTGTACGTAAGCTATGTGTACTATTGGGTGTGTTAGTTAAACCCACAAAGTAATTTAAATTGACATGGTCGTGAATCATCGCACTATTAAACTTTCTCCAACCATGGCTGCGATGTCTCCGTTGATGGGGTTTAAATAGCTGGGTAATATTGGACACATTTGAACGGCGGTTTGTAATATTGCCGAACCCACTGACATTATCATTTAAACCATACGGAAACACTGAGCCAAGTTCTAGCATCCAGAATAGTTCCCGCTCTCGGATTTTTCTCTCAAATCCAAAGGGGGAATCTTTGGTAGATGGATAGACGACGTCTATGATCTGAATACTAAAGTTGTCCCAGCCATGGTCGGGTCCAGAAAAATGGTTACCTATAAGCAATTGCTTTTTCCTAACGGATTTTCTGTGAACATTCACCCTAAGATGAAGTCTTTGGGTGGTCTTGCCAACATACTGTTGACCACACTTCTTACAGAAAACTAAATAAATACAGTTTGTAGTAGAACAACTAAGATCAAAATACGAGTTTACAGAATATGAGTTACAAGGTTTGATGTCGTGACCTTGCTTTGCGGTCAGAAATATATCTGTCATTTGGATTGAAAAAGGTCTTAGTGCATTTCGAACTATTAGAGACTCGGCCGAGAAACCTGCACTAAGGTTCCTCGGATCTGTTTTACTATTTTTTCTTTCTGTTGTATTCATTAGGAGTGTTGGGTGTGCAGGGGCCCGGCTCGGGGGCAACTTGTCCACCAGTAGAATCCAGGCATACACCGGTTAAAATTACAAGCGTCTGGTCCGTCATTCATAATTCAGCCGTCGTCCACTAGAGAATTAAATCCCCAGATATACGTTTTAAATTCATTAATACCTCGATTAGGTGGAGTATACTACCAGTTTTCCAAGAATTCTCAGCTGTAAATATATACAGGCTTGGACTGGAGTTGATTGGAAATGGCGGTTGATGAGGTTACCTAAAAGCCGGTTAGATTTCGCGCACTTGAAGTTTTTCTTTGTTTGCTCTTTCCTGAAGAACCTTTTTCTCAATATGTTTTGATATGGAACCATCTGATGAAGAACTCTTTTCGATCATTTGTTTAAAGCGTGTACCTGGCCTGGACTGGGTGATGGGTGAAGGGGAGTTGCCTGTACACCTAATACATTTTCTGTCTTGCTCCGAACGCTAACCCTAAAGGTTCATATTCCTAACCTCAGTGAGAAAAGAAGTAGTCAGAGCTGGAGGGGTGGGGGGGGGGGCAAAATCAACTCCCAGTTCGAGGTAATTGGATACATTTTCAATTGGCTTCCTGTCCAAGTATACTTCCATCAAAACAGCTGTCTAAACCCGTTGTACCTATACACCCACCCAACCGTGGGTTAAGCAGTGTGATCGTCTAAGATGGTGTACTCTACTGATATTGGTGATATATGGTAGTGTGGGGAAAATTGGACGTCTGACGACTAAATAGTAACCATGACTTCTTTGAGAGGAAAGCCAGTTACGACACCTCACATTCAAACTAGAAGAAGGAGGATTCTAAGACGTAGCCTTAGTATCTCAGACGCACTTTTATTGATGATGTTCATGCGGAAATTTTGAAGTAGCCACACTGCCTCTAACAGCGGCTTAGTGGAATAAGATACGCTAACTCGGAAGCTGTAATGACAGATCTGCTCAAATATGTAACTCGACTGATGTTAATGGATGATTATCGAGGGCGTCTGATGGAGCAAACGCCTTAACATTGGGTAAACATGGTAAACACACGAATACCTAGAAAATGTAACCCGCGCTGTTCGACGTCGTGCGGTAAATGTCCCACCAAAATAATAAACCTACATATGTTTGTCAAATGACATGTACAGATGGCATCCTGCCATATACAGATATTGAATTGGAAAATATATAAGAGACGGGAAAGCTGGACGACATTATATGGTTGCTTTTAATCGGCATGACTCCACAGGAAATCTTCCCTCGGCACCTGACATTCAGACTAGAATACAAGGATTTCTAAGACGTAGATCTGATATCTCAGCCGCGCTCTTCTTGTGAGTGTTCATGTGAAAACTATGAAGTAACCACACGTCCCCTATCACCGGCTTGAGTGGTATTGGATACGACAGCCCGTGTGCTGTGATGAAAGATCAGATCAGATATGTTACTCATGAGGTAAACGTGATAAACACAAGAATACCCAAATGTAACCTTATTGTTAATATATTGGGACGCATTTTTCCATCACAAAATATTATGAGCTTTTTTTTCTTTTTAGCTCTTGCTGAAGAGAACTATTTTGGCGGAGTGATCAATCAATGAATTTTCACAAAAGACGAACTATTAGAACGATTGGATGAACTTCGTCTGAGACATTTTGAGGTATCCCTTTTTGTTTTTGTTTTTTTCTTCTTTTTTCCTCTCTCGGTTGTGAATTCGAATGGAGAAAGTGAATGTTTCCAACTGAAGGAACACTGGATCGATAGGCGGGTGGGTTAGTGAGTTCAATTGGATATTTTACATAATAGCAATGGAAGGAATGATGCCGTTTATCTGAACAACCTAAATTCCTCAACGTGACTAAATTCAATTATTTTCGGCAACCTCTGCTGTTACGAAATGCCATACAGAAATTCTATAATATCCCAATCCTACTAGTCACAAATATTACATTTTCAAATGCCTACCACGACAACAGCTTAGACACGAATTGTTCAATAAATATGTTGTCTCTGTCCTTGGTTGAACCTTCAAGCCCGAAGTGGCCGCGAGCATTGATGGCAGCGTCCAGTTCTTCTTGTGCACACTCAAATCGATAATAGCATTCTTTGATCATTGGAATTCGTATTCATTTCCATCACAATTCCAATGCAATATGTGGACGTTCCAATGTATTGCCTTCTCTGGTTTTATTTGTAGAAGACCATATCCCACAACCTTTGGCTTCAGATCGTCATTGCCTTTACTTTAATCAAATAGGTCTATCAAATAGTTTGCCCTTTTATATTGCTTCGCCGGTTGAGGGTTTATCCTCTTCCTGGTCAACGTGACGGAACAATATTCAAAACAATGCGCACAACGAAAGTTTTCCTAGCCTCTTCAAAACCTTAACCGGTTAAATTAAACTTCTAACTGCTCAAGCGGATTCCCTGTCGTGGATGATCAGACGAGAAACATTTAATTGTCCAAACGATGGATCTTGCTTTTCTTTAATGTTTTCTCTCTCCACAAAACGTGATTGGTTTATGTTTTCTACAAAAGTCTGAAGAACGTCATCATCTTAATGAGAGGACCGGGACAGACATCAAATACATCCGGATTGATAATTTTTTCAAAAGGGTGGACACTTAATACACTTCCAACGTTAGCCACGTGATTCACTGAGAGAATCTTTCATAACTGTAAAAAGATTAAACGCATTTGTTCTCGAACAACATCAAATGGCCATTTCCGTATCTTCTAGACTACAAAAAGCGATGTGATGCTTAGCTATGTTTGTGTAAGCCTGCAGGCATCAACTTGTAACTACCTATACAATCCCTCGCGATCAAAGAATTCTGTTTGGACGGGTGTGGCAACTCAACATGATAATTGTTTTCCAGAGCAATTGGACTACTCAACTACATGTGTTGATAATGTAGCGTTTGATGTATTTCTGACCGTATAATTTCCCCCTTGTCCTATATACTTTCTCACAAAATAACCGAACAACTAAGCTATCCATTAAGTAGGTCTAGTAATCAACTTTCAATAAGGAAGACGGTAAGTAACTTTGAAGTATGAAAATAATCTGGAATCATTTGATATGGTTTATGCCGTTGTATATCCTGACAAGTAGCATTAATCAATAACTAATTATCTGGTATGATGACGGTCAACTCTGAATTTGGATATTTCCGCGTTCAGAATCGTAAGACCTCACTCACAAGACACGTTCACTACCAAAAGCCAAGCCAGTAACACAAATATTAAACTCAAGTTAGTTTCTCAATCATCAGCTCCAAAATATAATAATAATATCTTGCAGACTAATTAAATCCATTTACAATTCTAATTCTTGGGCGCTTTTGAGGGCACTGAACAATTTGGAACAATTGACACGCAATAGCGCTGAATTGTTGGTTATCGGCTGGTGTAGCTGGCAGAAGGTAACATTAAAACGAGAAACAGTACATCTAAATGTACTAGGATGGACTACAACTGTCCGTAATTATTTTGTTGCCTTATGTGTGAAAAGGATCGAGGAAGTAATGAGGAATAAAGTTGTATATAACTATACATTTGGCTGCTCGATTGCCAAAAACGAGGTTTTGAATCACCCTATCAGCATGAGAACATCAGCTGGCAGTTTCAGTAACACCCATTTTCCAAATTATAGCGATATAACGATACAAAATCATGTCGCATAAATCATGATATATTTGACAAAACAAATGTCTTAATTCAAATTATTCAGTTGTTGTAGACAAGACAATACACGACAAGAATATCCTCTATATTGCGTTTCTTGAGTGAGAATAAACGTGATTTTTTCGAAAATGCTATATGTTTTAATACTATGTGCATAGGTCTGCATAGTGTGATGAGCAGGTAGTATCCATTTGGATATCCATATGCCATTTCGAATTTACTTGTATTAATACAATTCAGCCGCTGGTCCGTATAGCCTCTGTATTGTGATAATCTGACGCATGTGCCACTAGCATGTGATTTGATTTCATTGAAACTGATATTTTTGGTCTTGGCAATTTCCCCAAAGTCACAAGATTATAGCTTCAAAAACTATATTAATCTGTTCTTGTGTAAACCTGTTAGTGCAATCGAAGGCGGGTGGTAGTTTTTATCTTGTTATTGAATCCCCATCCATCAAAGAATTCTACTGAGACTTGCCTCGGATTCAGTCTGTTTGCCTTGAGCAATTGGCTGCTCGAATATACATGTTGATAAAGTAGTCTTTGGCGCTGTTCTTTCTGTCAGCGAATCGCAGAATATATTGAGGTTTCAATCGTCAACGGCAATTACCACTCGCAACATCTTGACTTTTGGCCATCGCCCTGCCTCAGGGAATTACAATCTCTCATCGTTTGTATCTGTCGGAGATATCAAGAGTGACCGTCAGCTATCTTTTTATTGCATTCCTTCCCTGGCGAATGATATCAAAGGTCATCCAAAACCGTTTGTGAGTGTTGCTGTCGAGCGTAGCAACTCCTCCAGATATCAAGCTTGGATTTCGTGTGTTCAAATGAATTCCTTTCTGTCAGATCCATTTATAGCTTGTCTACATCATCGTTTATTTATCAGGAGAGGGATAAAACGTCCAAAGCCTGTCACTTGCTTGGGAAGCAAGCCAGACGATGTTTATTTTTCACGAATTCAACACTGGCATACCACAGTTGGTGATATATAAAACAGATAATGAGCAAAGGATTGCTGAAAAGGTTCACCAATTAATTCAGCACGCAATGCACAAAATATAAGAAAGTTTTATCATGTTGTAAATTTATAAATATGAAAACAGTTCAGTGGATAACTAAAATGACAAAGCTTTATTTCTTGCAAGAAGGAATTGGTCAGCAGAGTTTTCATCCAAATAGATTTCCCAATCGAGTTCAGAAGAATAATGGACCTTGGTGACATTTCTATTATGCTAGTTTATATAAACAACCTTGAATGGTTTACATAAGGTGCCCATAGCACTCCTGCTTTGGAATTAAATAGTGTCAGATATCCTATAGTTACGTGCGCTCCTCTCGTCTGTTGACAGTTGCAAGGCCGCCATGCATATAACTTCCTCTGTTAATCAAAAATTCATATTCTCAATCATTCCAATTAACCATGATTAAATCAAAACTGACGATTGGAAGGGATGGGCATTTATTATGGACGATCGACCTTCGTCTAACCAGCGGTTTAGATGTCGAATACGCATATGACGAGATGAAATAGGAAAATCCCTTTTTATCTGGAGAAATTTCAGGAATGACCGTCTATCGCGATTATATTAGGGTATGTGAAAGTGTACCATCCGGACTGTCGTGTGTACCTGCGGTATATAGTCCGAAATCTGATATCTACGTCCTATCATACTGTAAGCGCAGCATTATACATAGCAGAGAAGCTAGTTGTGTATTATCCTACACACTTTTTCGGAAGTAAAAATGATTGGCGTTGTGTAATCAATGACACTGACTGATATTCTTCCGTATTGATGGTGATTTTTTTTACGTACAATTAGGCCTGAATGTGCTACTGTGTCAGGTATCGGCGACTTGTAATCCTTCATCGAGTTCAGTGATACAGACTTCGATCCTAAATTGAGTACCAAACCTCTCTTAAATGAATTTCTGTTCATGGCAAAAACATCAAAGAAGAATGATAATATGCGCATTCTTTGTAGTGAAGCAAATCATCTCAAGTTGATAAATTAGAGACATAGGGATTACCTGTGTATTTCTATCCTCGCAATTAATGAAGTATCTTCATCGACGTGCACTTATCGGCTGAGGAGGAAAAACCCTGCAACGGTAATAAGTGCGAAAGGATGCCTGACAAAAGTAACTTTCCATGATCTGCCATGAGACTGATCTAACATAACCGGTACTGGTCATTTCATTAAACGAAAATGAAATATGTACAAAACCAACAATTGTCCAAAAACTGGAGCATGATTCTTACAGCTGAAAGAGAAAACTACTCGAAATTTAGCGAAAATATCTTCTCAAAACTTTGGGAATAACAACCCGTCACAAGCAAGTCATACATTTATAGGTGATATGACACTGAACAAATCTGCTTGCAACCACCTACTCAAGTTCGTATTCTCTAGACAATGTAGATTCTAGCTGAACAATGACGGTAGGATATCGTGGATGAAGACTGTTCCGCAGTCACATTCATGTATTGAAAATCACTCACAGGGAATAGAGATCAAATTACCATTGTGATGTCATGTTCTCGACGACCTATTTGCTATTTACATCTGACATCTATACAGATGATCGAAGAAACGATTCGCTGCTCCTCGACAAGTCCCAAGTTTCCTATTTTTTTGTTTGGACACATCCAAATAAATAAGAAAGCAATCATGTCACCAGCATATTGGTTCAAATATTGGATTCCCCAGTAGCATAAGCTCAATTATTGATCGCAATTCGCCAAAGAATAACACCTTCAAGCATTTCGGCTTTCTCGTGAGATAATATCTTCAGGTTGGAAATATTTAACGTGGTAAAAAAATCATTGTAATCACTTTACAGTTTATGATATTGGCATTTGCTAGAATCTTAGTGGTGCCTTACACAAAGTAGGCTTCGCACAAAACAGAATTGCCGAACACTTGAGCAAATATATAAATGACATTCAGACCACACCGACATTGTCAACTTGAGTATAATGTAGACATGGGCTTGCTACATTGAAAAGCGTATCCGCTTGTCGCTTATCCTGTACTACGTACGTTGCATACCGTTTTTGAGAATTATTTTTGACCTTGTATGTTAGAATGAAGTAATATTTTCCCTATCGCTCGCAATGTTAAATGACATGATTTCGTTGAAAGATCTCTACTTTACTGACATCGACGAATGATTCCCGGACATCATGTTTCATCACAATATGTCAGTGATCACTTATATTTAAATAATTGGACGGTTTCATCCAGTACCAATTTCAATGAGACAAGGCCGACTGGGGGTGCCCGATTTTACTAGTTCCGCCTTGAAGACAATACTGGAATTTAGCTGGCCGTAAATATTGCCAGCGCGCGTTAATTACGCGGAGGATTTGCCTGAAATTTACAATATTTGGGACTCACTCCCCGATATTCAGCCACCAGCACTTTATCTGAATATCAACCAATCGCAGGCGATACATAGATGAAAGAAGAATTCCATTAAATTGTAACAAACATATCTTTGGATGCCAGTCGCCATTTCATCATACAAACAACGAGGTAGACATTTTAACCGAATAATTTCATTAACAATGCTAACTTAATTAATATTGGAAAAGGATTCCTGCCATACAGAACGAGTTATAACATCTCAATAGTTCTACCCAGGTACCACAAGCTTGGTTCTTCGCCTTGATTGAAAACTGCCCAGACAGGGATTGTGCATTAAATATTTATCTCGACCTGTCGTCATTCCTTTATTTTTGATCTCACGGTATTAACAGTGCTAATATCTAACACAAATATGTACTGATTCCTAAGGAATTCAACAGGTAGAAATCTTGTATGTAGTGACTATGTGAATATACGATTGTGCACAGTGATAGTTGTCATCATATTTATCTTGATGTTCACGTTCGCCATGCTTCAGGGTGTTTCCTTGAGCTAGAACGTCTGAACGTATGTGTATGAACGGATCGCTTTCCTTAACGAGAACACCAATGTAAGAATATCAGAGCTCCTTGACACAAGTAGGAAATATCAATGGGATTTCATTAATTTAGGTGTCTCTCTTCGATTCATCCTCGAAGTATCTTCGTCGTCGTTTATTTTAAGGATTGGCTGATTTTCTTACGTTCATTTGGGGTATGAACTTAAAAACCGATGTTCAAACTTTGCATGATTCCTTGCACCACGAGGTTTAAGCTTATATCCCAACGAACGTAAAAACAATCCTTATAATTGAATTAAGGTAATGTATAATTTAAATCCATCATATTCAACTTAATGCATTACTTTCATGACATATTATACTGGACTACTTTCCAGAGAGATAAATCTTAAGATAAATCGTAACCAATAACAAGAATGTCATTTTATAGAAACAATTTTATTTGCATATTGATCTGACACGGTGCTGTATGGACATGTCCTAACCGCGATAGCAGGAACGAGATTGCGAGTCCCTTCCTTGAGTTCAAGACGAGTTCATACTCCTATACTTTGATATCGGAATGAAGAATAAATATAAACAGGACAAGTGAATTCATTAATAGGGTAATATAAATTGTACGGGAATTAATCCAATTCACGTAGTTGTGGATATTAAAAATTACTTTGGGCATCACAGGATGATTTACCGAAGGTAAACCCATGTGACGATAGAAATTATTAGATAATACAACCGGGCGTACAATACTGTAAGATACAATTTATATTACCACATTAATGAGTTTACTTGTCCTATTATTCTGTTTACATTTGTTCTTCATTCCCATCTCAAAAGTACGTCCTAGGCTCAAGGAAGGGACTCGCAATCTAAGACAACGCCGTGCAATCCAGTAACCTGGGATTATACAATAAGGAGAGAGAAAGAGACAGAGAATTAAGGTTTAATGTCGCGTTCAGCAAAATTTTCAGTTTTTTGCGACGATCAGACAAAATGCTAAGTATTCTAACAAAAACAAGTCAACAACCCAACAATCCAGAAGTAATCAACACAACACACTAAAAGACATGAACATACATTAAAACTTATTCAACAAACCGATTTCTTTCAAATAACCTCGTTTTACCCGACCAAAAGGATCTTCTAAAGGAGCTGCTTGATAAAAAGAATCTCTTACAATCTTATAATCTATACAGTAGATCAGAATATATTTCACTGTGAGATCTTCGTGGCATGGAATACACCTTGAGGCTGGTTCCTTTTTTAGTAAATGTTCGTGGATTATACAATAACACGGTATTGGTTAGTTCACAATGATCCTTCACGAATAGCGACGCCCATATAAGGTGAGATGTTTTCGTATGATTCTGGCCAAGTTTGCAGGTACGAGTCAAAACTCTAGTAAACTGATCTGACGTCAAGTGGCAATTAAGTGAACGTACGCCTATAATGTTTTTAGATTGAGAGTATGTTCACCAGGGTATATCGAGCCTAATGTTTAGTTTGTAGGAGATCATAGTACACAATATGCAAACCGAGAGGCAAATTGCATCTGTGCGAATGTAAGCCAGTACACATGTGACTCTCACAGTTATGTGCACTGGACGATTCCGCGCATGACATTAAGAAAATATTGAGATAATTGAAGCCAGAATTTATTATGGGGACGGAGTGTATATCGATTTCTGAACGGCTCCCATATTCCTTCATCCTCGGTTCATCTGGTGATTTTCACGAATTATTCCGAGATCCCAGGTTGGGGTGATCCAGTTGACTCAGCCGAGCGAACAAAACATCTCCTCTCTTTCTCTCCATACAGTATATTGTGAATGACACTGGCTGAACTAAAAACAACTTCAATTATCATAAAAGGAATACAGACAAAGTAATTCATGTAAGCTGATAACGTTCTTCAATATCGAACACTTGTACGAATGGGTGGCAACACTTTTGTCGGTAACGCTCTCAAGGGGTTGAGTTCAGATGGAAAAAAGTAATACAAATGTCAAACATTACAGTTTGACGAGGAACAGCTTTCAGTTTCCAATTGAATTTCCATCCGCCCAATAAATAATCAGCATTAGTTGAACTAAACAGCATTCCCTGTGCCGAAATGCGATAACAGACTACCTTCGTGTACATTCCTGCATATTAAATGATAGCTTGATCTGAACAGAAAGCGGATAAATAAATGGGTGAATGACGTGACCATCGTATCTATCTTACTACAGTTTGGAAACAAAAGGTGAAGAACAGTCGCAACTCGCTTAATACAACTATCGGTCTAAATACACCAACACAAGGCAACATCAGCTGTGTTATCGCGGCTAATTATATTATAGTCCAGCTATAACAATATTAAGTAGTCACGTGAGAAAACTATGATTTGATCTCACAAAGTGGTGTCCTTTCCCACCCACACAAATTAGATAGAAATATGATTGAGTGGATGTCTGCCATCGAGATGGAGGTAGAGAAATTCTTATCATCGCGTTTGGTGATTGTTGACAGCAATCATGAGCTTGTGTCGAAATGTTGTTCATATTGCCGGAATATTTCAGAGCATCCCCACACAAATATTATACGCTTTTCATCAGATAAATACTGAGAGGGAGAGAGTATGACTGACCGTGTTTAATTTACCGGCAGCGAAACCTCTGTATGACTATGCGGTAGATATCGTATTAAGTGTGGATGTAATCAGTCATAGGGCAGACAATCAGTTAGATGACATCAGATTCGACTTGTCCACGAAAACTTCAGTGTCGACGACCCACAACGCGCTCTGTGTAACATATTGATGAATTCAGAGAACTCCGCTTCCTGTAACTGTTCCTAAATAGCTGTCATGATTCGGGCAACCACACCCGCAAAAGAATGAAAAAAATACCAGTGTTAATATCAAGACAAGTCAACCAAAATATGTAGGGTAAATATAGTATCGAAGCGGCAGTCTTCCTTGTAAGACATTTTGTTGAGATGATTATTCTGGATATAATTCCTACGAAGTAGGTTACAGATCGCAAATTGTCCGGTAATGAGTGAGTGAGTCCATCCGAATCCTTTCGTCGGCAAAATAAGGAGAACCGTTGACATTAGAACCTTGATTTTTGGCATGAACGTGCATTAGGGCATTGTTACCAGCAAGTTCGGATCTGAAATAATTCTGATTAAAATTAGATTGATAATTAACACTTCAGTATATTGTTATAGATATATGTGAACTGTAGCCTTTAACGTGTATCCTATTTCACATTGGCCACATCAGGTTTGAGCCTTCAAATTCAGGTCAAATTACCCACAGCTAAAAATACCCTGTCCCACTGTATGCCACATGGCCTATTACTGAGGTTAATCTTAACTACTGCATATACCCTCAAACAATCAGCGCTGTTTCCATAACGAAGCTGAGGTGGTTTAACGTTTATCAATGAAGAAAATCACCGATCAACCGCCATAGAATATAATGTGAAACAAGAAAACCGGAATAGTACATTCATCAGATTGCCGATACCCAAAATGTGTTGTCTCATATATCTAGATAACAACGTGATGTAAAGACGCTATTTATTCGCCTTTGTACCGGTTATGCCCAGGAGAATGACATAGAATCATTATTATCTTGTGCATAGAAGGTGTTGGTCTTGAGTTGAATTACCGTAAACTACATAAATGCTACCTTTCTACCATAGTACTATATATAAAAATTTGTTGTATTGTTGGGAAAATAATGTGATTCAGAAAGTTGTTTTGATCCTGGACAAGGGCACTGAAAACCATTAAAGAGATGTAAATGTATTTTCACACGTAAAGCTTGAAATCTACTGAACCTTTATTATTCAATCTGTTTCCTTTAGTTAAAAAATTGCAAAATTAAATCGGCGATCGTTATTTAATTTTGGAATGAAGGCGCATTAGAAGACTGTTACTAACAAGTTCTGAGCTGACCTACTTTTGATGAAAATTCCTGGTGATTTTTGATGAAAATCACTGGCGATTCTGACTTGGGCGGTGCCCATCTTAATATAGGCAGGATTTCAACTGGGGGTGGGGATTTCCAAGAGTTCAGTTCGCGTTCGAGTCCTAATGCCTACTGTACTTCGTAGGTCCTGTGACGTTAGTCAGACTGCCATGTTTATATTATATCAGCAAATAGTGACGAACTCTCCCTTTTGACATTTCTGCTATGTCATGACAAGAAAACATAGACAGCGTCTCGCCAGCTCTGAGACTACCCGATACCACACAATCCTTTTCAAATTACTTCTGGAAAGACGTCCTTACTGCATGCTGAAATGTGAGCCTTTTGTAAATCAGCCAATATGAACTGACGTACTGTACAATTATGCCCCTTCGTCTACATGAAATGATTTTCGTAAGTAGAATGATGCTGAGGCAGAAATTGTGAAAGATTTAGTGAACGATGAAAATAATTTTTTAAACCTTCAAGAATTTCCCGACAAAAACCCAGCTACCATGCTACTATTCATAACATTCCGAGTGACAGAAGAAAATATCGGCCTGGAAATTCAAACTAGTCAGCGGGAATTTAAAGGCATACTGATTTGAAAAATTCGAAAAACAGCATCCAGTAAATTTGTTTATAGAATCATGGTACACAATATACAAGAGCCTACTTTAAAGAGTCAAACGAAAAACTGGAAAACTATCTATCAAAATGCATTTAAATATCTTCCAAAACAAAGCTTCAATTCTTTCAATATGAAATCAACCATCATGTTTTAGAAACTTGCGCACTTATTTATAGATGGGAAAATCTCTGTAAAAATGCAGCTTCTGTGATAAAGAACGGGAAACTATAATTCATCTGTTTTGCAATTGTAGTCATAGAAATGAGTGGTGGCCAATTTTCCAGGCCTGGGTCAGCGAATCTACAAAGAATTGAACTTATCCACAAAGCTCGTTCTACTGGGCTATAAAACCATTTTATTGTGTTAATTAAATGCTGCATATATTCCCACATGAGTCAAAGGAAGGCACCGTTTGTGGAGTCATTGAAAGAGTATATCTACAATGTCAGAAGCGTCGAAAACGTCGGATAGCAACTAAGAATAATACAATTGCATTCTTCAAAACGAAGTGGGCCCCCCTGACGAGTTCACTTGAGTAGGGGCCTATTTTGATTGACCTACTCAGTTGAGGCATGGATTAGTCATTAAACAACATATACAAAGTACGGTACCTAAAAGTAAATTCATACTGAATCAGAGTTGTGTGCAATTTTTTTGTATTTCTGTTTTATTTTTTTGTCTCTATTTCATTTTTCTTACGTATCCCTTTTTTCCCATAAATTGGCACGTCTATGATATATTTATTATATGAATATATATAGAAATGTTATAATATAGGCATAGCTATTTGTAGCGTATCACATATGCACATATTACCATTCCTTATTAATAATACATATATATATATATATATATGAGTATTGGCTGAATAACTTCCCTGGTCAAAACAATGACCGATTTACTAAAGATTTCATTTTGAATGGAATAAGACTTATTCTTGAGAATAATACATTTGAATTTGGGGAAGGTAATTACCGGCAAACGTTGGGTACTGCTATGGGCACAAAGTTCGCCCCAACGTACGCAACACTTGTTCTGGGCTTTCTTGAGCACAAATTGTACGCAAAAATTGAGCAAACTCATAGAGAAGAATTCAGAAAATATGTTCATGACTCATTCAAGCGATATTTGGACGATTGCTATATTACCTGGAACACAGAAAAGGGTGACATATCAATATTCTGCGATCTGCTCAACAGCTTAGACCCAAACATAAACTTCACGCTAGAAACACACAGAGACCAAGTTACGTTTTTAGACATATTACTGATTCGCAGAGGTAATAAAATTGTCACTGATGTTTATTACAAAGTGAGTGATACGAAGCAATACCTAGACTATAACTCCTGTCACCCACGTCACGTCAAAAAACAGGTACCGTTTACTCTGGCAAGACGAATTTGCACTATCGTAACTGATAGTGAATTACGACAGATGAGATTATCTGAACTAAAAATGTCCTTGGTCAAGAGGCATTATCCAGTAGAAGTGATAGATATAGGAATTGAAAAGGCTCGGAAAATAGATATTGAGGTACTCAGATCTTGTGGTCAAAGTAACAAAAAAGATATCTTGCCATTTATTTGTACTTATAATCCAAACAATTTCAACTTCTTTCCGGTAATTCAAAATAATCGAAATATGTTGGAGTCAAATGATCACCTCAAAAAGACATTCAGGAACACCACCATTATAAACGGTAAACGACAAGGACCGAATCTTAAAAAGATTCTAACCAGGGCGAAATTTATCCCTCGCACAGATTCCACTTGCAAAACGAGTAAATGTGGCGATACACGTTGCAAAAATTGTGATCACCTTATATTGGATAGCTCTTTCACATTTCATAAAACCAATTATACATTTCAGATTAATGCAAATATGAACTGCAATTCTCGGAATTTAATTTGTGTAATGGTGTGTAGCGGTTGCAATAAGTACTACATAGGTGAAACAGGGGATACTTTGCGTAATAGATGTCGTGTACACCGACAGCAAATTAATACGCCTCACCTTCAACGTTTGCCTGTTACAAAACATGTAGCTCAATGCGCCCGGCATTTGGAAATTAAATTTAAAATATTTCCTTTTTTCAAAGTGCCGGTTGATGACCGGACTAGACGTGAAGTGACAGAAACAAACTTCATACATAAGTTCTGTTCTGAGCTTAACAGAGAGAATAATTGTAATTGATCGTCTCTATGTTAATCCGACAGTTTGCAAACTTAACTCACTGTTAATACTCATGTTTAATTCTCTCGATTGTTCAGATTGTTTATTGTCTGTAATAATACGGGATCTACTGTGAATGATGTATTGAAATCCGTCGATTGTTATATTGCCATGTATGCACTTGTTTAACGTTAGATATACTGTCGCTTAGACTACAGTATTCAAGTCAATATTGCATGTGTGTATGTATAAATAGCCGTAATTTATTTGATCGAATAAAGCTTTGATAAACCGTCGAGACACGGTGAAACTAGTTAGCCAGAAATCAAACCAGTTGACTTCATCATCAAGGGCTTACAAAAAAAAACACCCATTGAAAAAAAATACCACACTGTTTTAATATCCAGACAAACCATCATGTATCTTCCTTTCCATATTCCCAAGCAAACCTCTACATCATCGTTGAAGGGAACTATTCTCTCATCTTTCCTTGCCATGCAATGACAAACTTTTTTTTGGACATTTCTACTATGGCATGATGATCAGAAAATATAGAGAGCATCTCCTCGCATCATTGAAAACTTCTGGCTTAAGGATGCATTTGAATATTTAGATCTTTCGTACTAGTGGTGTCGTAGGAGAAAGTTCCTCAATTTGTGTGACACGGAAATGCTTAGTGAATGCCGCATCTCTCGTCGGAAGCTTAACCATTAGTAAAAAATATTATTGAGACTAGGTTCATTTGATCGATGGTAATTTGACCGTCCATGGGTATTCAATTAGAATGATCTCGAATCCCTTCCCCACCCAACACTCTCCGGTCCGCACCCACCTAAACGCACACACAAGTGTATCGCTGAATTAGATAATAACGTTGAGATGAGGACAACTGTAATTTACATAGCAAATAGTCAAGTGGGCAAGCAAACTTACAGAGATTATCAATTTCAACCATCTCAACTTCATTCAGGCTGGCCATAAGAAAATATCATTCACAACATAATTTACAAAATATATCATAAAAAATTCCCTAGAAAGATGAGTCGTAATATCACTACCACAATGATCCGACTCTCCGTTCAGATTGCTGATGACGTACTTCGGCGAGGGCCGCTTAGCGCTATGACAACGGACGTCCCCTTCCTCCGCCACCTCCGCCTTCCGCGAAACTGTTCCTGACAACGTTCGCATGTCCGTACGTCAGTTTGCTCAGCATTAAACGCGGTGAAATCAATCTTTAGAAATCGTACAGGCCAATTCAAAGGAGGACATGTATCATGGTAACATCACATGCACTGTTCTTGGAGTCTAATATACTGGCGTTAGAATCTTTGAACTGGTAGTCTCAAGAATGGGGAGATATGTAAATGAAGAAGTTTTCATAAAATTGTAACAATCATGTCTTTGAATCCCAGTCGTCCTCCCATCAAACAAACAACGAGGCATGTATTTAACCGAATAATTCCAGAAATAATGCTGAATTAATTATTATTGGGAAACAATTCTTGCCATACATAGGGAGGCTCGATTGCCCTAGGTCCTGGAATTCCCCATACAGGGATTGTGTAATATTTGTATCTAATACCGCATAAGCCGGTGCTAGCGGTCGTGTGGTCTTGTCGTTCCATATGTCCACAGGAAATGATAAAATAAAAGCGTGGCTGGGATACAAATTTTCACATGGATCACTCCTGGTTCTTGTGATGTTTTTAGAAATATGCAGTCTGTATTTGTCTGTGGGTCATGTGACTTTTTGTCAGTAGGCCAGCATCGTTTTCCACCATCCTTTTATGTTACGTTTAATTGTTGCCTGTATATGGTGAGGTCTTGCTTGTGATGTTTACCCTCTATACAAATCGCTGTGATTGTAATGTGACTTGTAAACATGGTCGTGTGGTTCATCATTTTCCAACAGATGACTTGATAGTTCTATTACATCTTAGCTCTGAATTGAATTTGATTCTTCTGATGTTTCCAGAAATATGCATTCAGTATATATTTGTCTGCAGGGTCATATGACTTCTTGTCAATACGTCGACATCTTCCACCACCCATTTATGAATATTTGATCTTCTACCTACATTGTCCCTGCCCAGAAATAATCTT
This sequence comes from Hanleya hanleyi, assembly GCA_036873755.1. Classification (NCBI taxonomy): domain Eukaryota; kingdom Metazoa; phylum Mollusca; class Polyplacophora; order Lepidopleurida; family Hanleyidae; genus Hanleya; species Hanleya hanleyi. Next base: position 124,746 of record JAVTVY010034821.1, on the reverse strand, counting down.
GTAGGTAGAGACTATGTAAATATGGGATTGACTACGCACATTAGCACTATTCGAACGGTTTCTCCTGTCTCAGGCGGATCCAACAACGTTTCATATCTGCTACCAGACTGCCACGGCAGTATCGTATTAAAGCGTATTTGTGCGAGCCTATTAGAGCAATGAGCCGGACAATCCATGTTCTTATAACCGTTCATGAAATCCAGGTCCAATCAAATAATTCTACTGATACTGGCTATGGAATTCAAAATGATTAACTTTGAGCAATCAGTTTACTCAACTGTACGTTTTGATAAAGTAGACTTTGATGGTGTTTTGACGATGTCAAGTCGCACGATATGGCGTAGTTTCCAGAGATAATTTCCACACGCCGTATCTAGATGTTTACACTCACCATGCCTTGGGGAGTGTACCTATGATAAAACATCTGAACGTCTGTGTATCAAAGGATCCCTTTTCTTAAAGAGAACATCAGTGTAAGTATATCAGAGTTCCGTGACACAAGTAACAGATATCAATGGGATTCCATAGCTTTAGGTGCCTCTATCGGATTCAACATCAAGATATCTTCGCCGTCGTTTACTTTAAGTTTTGACTGGTTTTCTTACATTCATTTGGCGTATGAACTTAAAGACTTAAAACTTTGCAAGATTCCGCTGCACATAAATTCTTGAGCACATACCCCAAAGAACGTAAAAAAAATCCTTATAATGGAATTAAGGTAATGTATAAGTTTAAATCCATCATATTCAACTGCTTGCATTATTTTCATGGTATGAACCGAAAAATTCAGCAATTATCAGCAAAACAAATGCGGTAAGCCAAACAAATTGCTATATATACGAACAATACGGCGGACATTCAAGTATTCAACAGTAAGGGGAATATCACAAACAGCTAATAATAGCAACATAACGGTCAGTAATTAATAAAATAGGATTCATAGCAGAGATTTTCAGACGATCAATTTCCAGTTATTGGCAAAAAGCTGATAGCCGAACGCCCCCTCGCGCATTTCAAGCAGGCTGGTCACTTGCAAAAAAAATTATGGTCCTCAACGAAACATAAACCCAGTATAGAAATATCACCAACAAAGTCATACTTTGTGTGTAATTTGATACCAGGAAGTGTGCATCAGAGGAAATACACATACCCATCTTCTTATGACAATGATGGATCGAGCTGAACATTGATAGTGGAGCCACGTATAGCAGAAGCTAATTAATTGTACAAACAATATATCATATACATGTATACGCCATAGGGCCAGGTGCATGACCTCACCCTCTTCAATTCAATTTTGCCCACTAGAATGCTGAAGTTATCCAGGTATAAATTTTTGTTTCCCGAAATACGGCATCTTCTGAACAGTCTTTTAAGATGCTCTTGTGTCGAGTCTTCTCGTAACACAAAAATCCTAATAATAAAAAAAACAATGCTCTTAACCGATTAGATTCTAAGCTTCGGGCGTTTCCGAATGTTTTCTGAACGCGAAAGAAACCAAACGAGCCCAAAGCTCATGTAACAGGCAGTTCGGGATGTAGGCTGCTTTCGGAGAATGTTCGATGTTGACCGTATTTCGTCGTGAATTACATACTAAATCGTAAAAAGTAACATATAGCGTAATTTTGTGGAAATAAATTTAACATATCAATGAAAATAGCATTTATTCGTATATTGATCTGACACATATCTGGTCCAGTCAGTCTATCTGAAGAAAGTACTGAACACAATAATTGCAACATTTCCGTCGAGCACGAGGTCCATTCTTATGGAAACACCACACATGTAATAATGTACCTATTTCTCACTGTCAACTAGATGTATGACTGTGCTGGAGATTCACGTACTACACTAGCGATAATGGATGCGTTGATCATAATCACGATGAGCATGCACGGCCACTTAACTCTTCTCTTACAAATACAGAGTCAATACAAATAACATAAAGAAGAACCATTATCTCCTATGTACTGTGATACTGTTATATGGAATAGGTCTTTGGATTATGGACGCGGATATCCTCTAATGGACTACGGCTGAATTTTGAATGACGGACTAGACGCTTGTAATGAGAGATGATACTACGTTTCCCGGGAACCTGTTACGCCACTGCAGTCCGTATCAAGAGCTACTGTCCGTGATGTGGCCGATCCAGGTTAATTAGGTGAAGCGGCATATCAGAGGCACTGTCGCTGATACAGAAACGGCCACCATGTTTGTTTTGCTCCGCTTCGATGAAAAAGGGTGAAAATGTTGAGGGAAAACAGCAACATCCGATACCTTTAGCCCATGAGACTAGCACTATATAACTGTTATCGGTGGTTATTCGTAATTAGATCCAAATTTATATTTTTTTGGGGACAATCTACCGCGCGCTGAGGGGGGAGAGGCGAGTTAACGACGGCGATACGCGGCATTCACCTGTCCCGAACGAGAACGCCAGCATCTGACTCCGATTTTACATGACTGAGGTAATAATAAAAGGTTATCTCTCCAAATTATACAGTCATATCAAACTTCAAGAAATGAACAAAAGTTTGGACGAAATAATAGAATGATACTTCCGTCCAACAATTGCACGCACGTTTGGTCGAGGGTCCAATCTCCGATGTTCCAGGGAAGTATACTCTCCTGTATAGTTGCATTTTGACTTTGAAAACGGAGGGAGGGAGTCTAGATAACTGGAGTGTGAGTGGCTTTCGTCTCCAAATGTTATTTCTTGGTTTGGTATTTTCTCAAATTAATTTGCTTTATTGCTAAAAAAACCTGACGTCTGGCGGCTAGAAAGCAACCATATGACTTTACAGGAAAGCATCCCCCGGCATCTAACATTCAGACCCGAGAATACGGTGGCTTCTCGGGCATAGCCTTAGTATCTCAGCCGCACTTTTATTGCAGATGTTCATGTTGAGACTATGAAGTATCCACATGGACCCTAGCACCGGAATTAGATACGCTAGCTCGGGAGCTGTGATGACGGATCAGCTCCAACAACTCATCTGATGTTAATGGATGAGATCGTGGACGTCTGATGGAGTAATTATAAACGCCTCAACTTGGGGTAACCTGGTAAATGCAAGAATGCGCAGAGAAACTAACCTGTAATGCCCTACGTCGTACGGCTTAAACTTCCCAACAAAACAATACACCAACATATATTAGTCGAGAGACATGTATAGAGTGCGGATCTCGGGGACAAACACTCCACCAGTAGAATCCTGCCATATATATGTAAGAGTGATAATTATTCATGGTGACTAATATTTTGCAATACACCATAGTGGGCTTATATTTACACCTGCAGTCAAGTTACATTATACTTTCAGGCGACTAGGTTTGAAATAGACTATAGTGTAGAAAGCTAGGCTTTAGCATACCTGTGATATAGGCTGGATTAGGCCCACTGTTAGATGGTGGGTTTACTACAACTTGCCATTGTTATTCACAATAATGGAATTCTCCTGCATGGATTGTTACCAACACCTGGACAGGTTTTGGCCATATGGTCATTCTGTTCTTCTATTTTGTGTTGGGGAGGTGTGTTATTATCCTGTATGCATTGACTGTAAAAGTCATGCTGAAGGTATGTAGCTTGTGTATTTATAATAGACCTAAAGTTTCATGTAGTGATATTATTCATTCTATAGTAAATATATTAATGTAATGTAGTACCGGTAAATATATTAATGCCATAATTGAATAATTGCTTCTAGCTAAAACCAAGCCAAATAATTTAGTCTGCACGACTTTATAGACTGCATGGTAATGTCTAGAGATGTACTGTTCTATTGCGAAATGGTTGAGAATATCGTTTAATTGTATATGTAGCTTGCTGTATCTATGTATCTATATTTGTGTATTCCTCCATTATGTAATTGGGTAAAATACTCAAATAGTTCCATTTCTATTTGTTACAGCAGCTGCTACCCTCTATATGAACCTTCTATATGAGCTGTAATTTGACATCTTCACCCTACCGTGTGAATCAACTTTTACCTATATATTTTTATATGTCTTCATTTCGAACTCGTTAACCCCTTGGCTTACATTGGAGCCTCCAGTGACCACTGGCTCCAGAACTGCATGCTCCATTAAACTTCTATAGATCGTAGACCAAGACCTATGGACTCCATCTCTTACACGTCTGTCAGATTCAGTCATATACCGAGAATGACCATATGGCCAAAACCTGTCCAGGTGTTGGTAAAAATCCAGCGAATCCCAAAAAACGGCGCAAGTCTGCGACATTACGGGGAACCGGCCAACTCGCTAAGGCATGGGTTTTCTCCGGATCAGTCTCTACCCCTCGTTCCGAGATGATATGTCCCATATATCGTACCTTCTCCTGGAAAAACTGGCATTTGGATGGCTTCAAGGTCATGCCAGCCTCCCGAAGACGCTTGAAAACCAATTTCAACCGGCGCAAATGTTCTTTTAAGTCCGTGGAGTGGACCACGATATCATCTATGTAAATCAGCAGGGAATGAGGCAGCAAATCACCCATACTGGTCTCCAGTGTGTAGACATGGGTGCAGTTGGACATTGCTAGTGCATGCATTTATTTTTTTTGGTCTTGTTCCCTTCCAATTCCCCCCCCCCCCCACACTCCCCCCATTCGCCAACTCAAGTTTGATGTTTACTTGCAAGCAATTCTAGCTTAACTTGGTATCACACTTGTGTGAATGTAGTGCTTGATGGTAACACATCTGCTTGTTTATTTGCTTTCCTATGTTGATAATTATTGTGTGTGTGTATTATATGCTGAAGACAATCTTGTGAATATTTTGTGTGGTATCATTTGGTACTCGCATATCAGGATTCAAAGAATTTTTTTTTTTTTTGAGTATTTATAGTTATGCAATAGCGTCATCAAAACATTTTATGCGTTGTCTGTGTGCATGTACTCTAGATGGTTGATGTTTTGTCTTGCCTGTTCACAACAACATTCTGATGGGTGAACTGATTTGTTTACAACAACATCGAGTTCGTGCATTCGATGTAAACAACACAATTATTGAGTGCATTGTATGTAAACAACACAACAGCAACAGCAACATGGACATGTGTGTATTCTGTGTTAACTTGTACATTTAGTGTATTTTTCCCCGTATTTGTTTTATTTTTCTAATTTTTTTTGCATTGTTGTTCATTTGGTAAGTTTGGACTTGTATTTGTTAGTATTCTCCCGCGTATCAACATTCTTTGTGAGAGTACATGCACAAATTTTTTTTCAACAATTGTTTGTTGCATGCACATTTTGTCAACAATTTTTTCCCCCTTGTTCACTTATACCCTCTCCTCCAGTTATAGTAATGGATACCCCGAAGGTAGTAGTTGTAGGGTTGCCATCCTCAGTTACTGACAAAGAAGTCGTAGATTATTTTTCTACAGCGGGTGAGGTGCGCTTCGTGAGGACGGTAGAAGAGGGAAAGGGGTTAATTCTTACTTACCTTACTGTGGAAGATGCTACATTGGCCGCCAAGTTATTCGATGGTAAGGTGTTTCAGGATAGTGTGATTAGTGTGAAGCTTTTAAAATCTTATACCACAGAACAGCATGAGTTGGGAGGTTCTGAACATTTGATTAAGCAATTTGCATCTCTTAGTTTAGAAAAACAGCAAGAAGTTTTGCAAGTATTGCAGGGGCCCCGCCCAAAAGTAACTTCTACTCATTCAGCCCCTACCCACCCAGCTCCTACCCATTCAACTCCTACACATCAACTGTCCCTTGATCAGGACATCACACATCAAAACGATCGACATAGGGATGTAGGTCCAAACTATGTTCGTTTAGATACCCCTAAATTACCCTTCTTTTCTGGGGATATGGCTAAAGGTGATGCCAGTTATGCTCAGTGGAAGTATGAGTTACAATGTTTAGCAAATGACAAATGCCACACCAGGTCTTCCGTATTGCAAGCAGTGAGACGGTCCCTTAAGGGCATGGCGGCTGACACTTTGTTAAACTTGGGGGGTGGTGTTACAATTTCTGGAATTTTGGAGAAATTTGATGCCGTGTTTGGGGTTGTTGTTTCCATGGAGCGACTCTTGGAGGACTTCTACATGTCCAGACAGAAGGAGGCCGAGACCGTAGCTGCTTGGGGTTGTCGGCTTGAGGATGTTCTGATCAGAGCCCGGGAGCAGGGTACACTTTCATCGGACACTTCAAAAGAAATGCTGAGAACCAAATTTTGGAGTGGCTTATTTGCCGATAGAGTCAAGTCAGCCATTCGTCATAGGTTCGATGCACTGGGTTCTTATGAGGAGTTGCTGATAGCTGCCCGAGCCGTGGAACATGAACAGGTTGACAGCAAATCATCAACATGGAAGGAGAGGTCCCAGAAAGTGGTAAATCAACCGCATGTATCTGAGGCTGAAACTGCTTCTGACAGCAAGTTGAATCAAATCTTGTCCCAACTACGTGCTTTAGATGGCAGAATTCAGAAGTTGGAGCAAGCCTTGCCACCAAAATCTGATGAACAATCTTGTGGTTCATCGGATGCTGCGCCCACTAGACAGAAGCCACAACGCTATCCAGTGGGTTTATGCTTTGGCTGTGGTGAAAAAAATCCCTACGTCAGAGATTGTCCGAAGAAGAAAGGAAAGTATGGTGGACAGTACGGGTCAAAAGATAGACAGGTACGCGGTAATTCTGGTTTTGTTGGCGCTCAAGATGCTTATTTACCCAGTGGTGATCTTCAACCGGAAAACCTTATTGACAGATTGGTGGGGTCTTCCAACAAGTCCAGTGCTATCATCGAGGGCGTTTATTGTCGAACATTGGTTGACACGGGATCGATGGTGTCAACAATAGGTAAGGGTTTTTACGATCGGCATTTACATCATATTCCTTTACAGCCATTGGACCACATATTAGAGATAAAGAGCGCTGGTGGGCAGACTCTACCATACCTGGGATACATCGAGGTTCGCCTGAATTTTCCAGATGACGCCACCGGTTCAACAGGCGATTTTGACGCTTTGGCCTTGGTTGTTCCGGAAACTCCGTACAACCAAGCTGTTCCATTGCTGGTTGGGATGAACGTCATCAACATATGTTGTTCTCGGTATATGACTGAATCTGACAGACGTGTAAGAGATGGAGTCCATAGGTCTTGGTCTACGGCCTATAGAAGTTTAATGGAGCATGCAGTTCTGGAGCCAGTGGTCAACTCTGCTGCGGTGACAATTCCACGGAGTACCAGGAAAGTTTTGTCTGGATTTGTTGCCACAGCTTGTCTACAACAGACCGTTGTGGCCGTGACTGAAGCAGCAGATATTACCTTACCTGGTGGACTGGTTGTTATGCCGTGTTTAGTGCAGCTTCAACAGGGTGCCAAATCGACCGAGGTTACTTTTGAAGTTCAGAATTGTCACGATTCCTCCAAATAGTCCGCTTTGTAATCTTCTTCCATCTGTTTTGATTACCCCAGTTGAGAAAATAAAGGGATGAAAAGATGTGTCTGATACTGATTTCCTCAACATGTTTGACTTTTCAGGATTGCCCAAAAGCCTTTCATCTAGCGATGTTGATGAGCTCAAGTCTTTGCTCTTGGAAAACAAAGATGTGTTTTCCACAGACGATTGCCATCTTGGACAAACGAACTTGGTGAAACATAAGATTCCACTGACTGACAATACGCCTATTAAACAACGCTTCCGCAGGATTCCTCCGGGTATGTATGAAGAACTCCGTCAACATTTAGCTGATATGTTGAAGTCTGGAATAATTAGAGAGTCCAGTAGTCCGTGGGCCTCGCCATTGGTTCTGGTCCGCAAGAAGGATGGGTCCTTAAGGATATGTGTGGATTACCGGGAAATTAACAAGCGTACTGTAAAAGATGCGTATTATCTACCTCGTATAGAAGAGACCATGGACAATCTTAGCGATGCCAAGTGGTTCAGCTGCCTCGATTTGAAGTCTGGGTATTGGCAAGTGGAGATGGAGGAAGGCCATAAGGAGCGGACAGCGTTTACAGCCGGACCATTAGGCTTTTACGAGTGTAATGTCATGCCCTTTGGCCTCACAAACGCTCCTTCGACGTTTCAGAGGTTGATGGAGACCAGTATGGGTGATTTGCAGCCTCATTCCCTGCTGATTTACATAGATGATATCGTGGTCCACTCCACGGACTTAAAAGAACATTTGCGCCGGTTGAAACTGGTTTTCAAGCGTCTTCGGGAGGCTGGCATGACCTTGAAGCCATCCAAATGCCAGTTTTTCCAGGAGAAGGTACGATATCTGGGACATATCATCTCGGAACGAGGGGTAGAGACTGATCCGGAGGAAACCCATGCCTTAGCGAGTTGGCCGGTTCCCCGTAATGTCGCAGACTTGCGCCGATTTTTGGGATTCGCTGGATTTTACAGACGCTTCATCAAGGACTATGCGAAAATGGTGCGACCTTTGTGCGACTTACTTGGTGATGGCACCTCTGGATCGAAGAAAGCGAAAGCCAAACCATGCCTGGAACTGGGGCGAATTGCAACAGGATGCCTTCGAGAAGGTGATCAAGTCATTGTCAACCCCACCTGTGCTTGCATTTGCTTACTATAGCCTGCCATTTATCCTTCATACAGATGCGAGTCAGGATGGCCTTGGGGCGGTTCTCTACCAGGAGCAGCAGGGACAACTACGTGTCATCGCTTACGCTTCAAGGGGGCTGACGAAACCTGAGCGCAATTATTCTGCGCATAAGCGGGAATACTTGGCATTGAAGTGGGCCGTATGCAAGAAGTTCCATGACTACCTCTATGGAAACCGGTTTGAGGTCAGGACAGATAACAACCCTCTGACCTATGTTCTGACCACGGCAAAGCTGGACGCGACAGGACATCGATGGTTGGCAGACCTTGCGACATATGATTTTGGTATATCGTATCGTTCAGGCAAGAAGAACATTGATGCTAATGCGCTGTCCCGTATCCCTCAACAGATGTTGGGTGACAAAGATGTAGCGACGCCGGAATTTACGAGCGTGATGACACCAGAAGTTGTGTCCACTGCGTGCCAGTCCATGTTGGAGGGAAAGCCAATTGTACAGAACCTGTGTTTGCCCCAGCAAGTAGTTGGCGCAATGGCGATACCAGGTTTGTTCACCATAACCGTGCAGGATGTGGCCGGTAAGCAGCTAAAGGATCGTGTTATTTCTAGAGTTCAACGTTATCTACAGAAAGGTTCTAGACCCTTGCAAAAAGTGCTGAGAAAGGAGACTTGGGAGGTACGGAGGGTTTTAAAGGAATGGGATAACTTGATCATCAATCGTGGAGTCCTTTGTCGGAAACGTCTGGTTGATGGGAAGAAGGAATTTCAAGTCGTGTTACCCCTGGAATGCAGAGAGGAGATCCTCCGTAATTTGCATGATGACATGGGCCATCTTGGAAAAGATCGCACACTTGATTTAGTCCGGTCTAGATTCTTTTGGCCTGGATTGGCTCGCGATGTTCATGGTGACTAATATTCTCCTGCATGGATTTTTACCAACACCTGGACAGGTTTGGGCCATATGGTCATTCTGTTCTTCTATTTTGTGTTGGGGAGGTGTGTTATTATCCTGTATGCAATGACTGTAAAAGTCATGTTGAAGGTATGTAGCTTGTGTATTTATAATAGACCTAAAGTTTCATGTAGTGACATTATTCATTCTATAGTAAATATATTCATGTAATGTAGTACCGGTAAATATATTATTGCCATAATTGAATAATTGCTTCTAGCTAAAACCAAGCCAAATAATTTAGTCTGCACGACTTTATAGACTGCATGGTAATGTCTAGAGATGTACTGTTCTATTGAGAAATGGTTGAGAATATCGTTTAATTGTATATGTAGCTTGCTGTATTTATCTATCTATATTTGTGTATTCCTCCATTATGTAATTGGGTAAAATACTCAAATGGTTCCATTTCTATTTGTTACACCAGCTGCTACCCTCTATGTGAACCCTCTATATGAGCTGTAATGTGACATCCTCAGCCTACCGTTTGAATAAACTTTTACCTATATATTTTTATGACGAGTGTCCATCTTCATTTCGAACTCGTTAACCCCTTGGTTTACATTGGAGCCTCCAGCAAACATCATTTATTTGGCGAAGTAGAGGGTAGCAGATAACAGGGCAACACTTATTCCAAATGATTACATCAGAGACCTAATAACTCAGCGGTAACCCCCTGGTTTTCGAGTGGTAACCCCAACTGGTGCCCGAGCGGCAACCCCCTGGTTTTGAGCGGCAACTCCCTGGTTCCAGAATGGTAACTCCCTGGTTCCTGAATTGTAGCCACCTGTTTCCCGTGTGGTAACCCACTGGTTCTTGAGTGATGTCTACCTGCTTTCCAAATGGTATTTATCTGGTTCCCGAATCGTGATTACGTGGTTCCCGAACGGTAACTATCTGATCAGTTAAAGTGGAGCGCCTGGTTTTTGAATGGCAATTACCTGGTTCCCGAAATGTGATGGCCTGGTTCCCGTGTGGTGGATGCCTGTTTCCTGAACCGTGTTTATCTGATTTGAGGGTCGCGATTCTAGTTTCTGTGAATACTGTGGTTCCGGATATGTGTGTTACAGACAAGTAAATTTCCAGCGTTCTTGTTTTCCGGAAATTAGAACTTCTAGTGCCCAGAGTTTTACAGTGGACAATTATGCAGCATTTGTTGACTGGAACTACTCATCACTTTTTGATCCAGATACAAGATTATTCACGAAAAGAACTTCAGTTCAGGTTAGTTTACACCGTGTTTGCTTGACAATAATTTGTGTTCTAAACTACGTATTTGATAAACAAATCTTATTTGAACTTATTAAACTTAAAAGGACACTTCCACTTAAAAGGACACTTTATCTGCCAGTAAATAATGAAACATTAAAAGCAAACCTACACTGAATCAATTTGAAGATCCTGAACTAAACTGGACTACTTGTATTTGATGTGTTTACTTGCTGGTTTGAGTATGATATATGCATTTGTTTGTTGAATGAGTGCAAACATATGGTTATATTTGTATTGTTATATTGTAGCGTGCACTGACTTTAGTCTAGCATCTGTGATTGCATACCCACATAGATCGTTGTATCAAAAGATGTGTGAACACTGATGCCAGTGGACATTGCCATTGTATGCTGTTTTGTGTGTGTGTATGTTTGCATTGCAATACTGTTATATGGAATATGAAATAAGTCTTTGGATTATGGATGCGGATATTCTCTAATGGACGACGGCTGGATTATGAATGACGGACTAGACGCTTGTAATTGATCTAGCACCTGTTACTGCACATGTATATAGGCATTATTGGCATGCGAGTGTGTAGACATGGGTGCAGTTGGACATTGGTAGTGCATGCATTTATTTTTTTTGGTCTTGTTCCCTTCCAATTTCCCCCCCCCCCCACTCCCCCCATTCGCCAACTCAAGTTTGATGTTTACTTGTTGTAAGCAATTCTAGCTTAACTTGGTATCACACTTGTGTGAATGTAGTGCTTGATGGTAACACATCTGCTTGTTTATTTGCTTTCCTATGTTGATAATTTTGGTGTGTGTGTATTATATGCTGAAGACAATCTTGTGAATATTTTGAGTGGTATCATTTGGTACTCGCATATCAGGATTCAAAAAAAAAATTAAAAAAAATTGAGTGTTTATATTTATGCAATAGCGTCATCAAAACAGTTTATGCGTTGTCTGTGTGCATGTGCTCTGGATGGTTGATGTTTTGTCTTGCGCTGTCCCGTATCCCTCAGCAGATGTTGGATGACAAAGATGTAGCGACGCCGGAAGTTACGAGCGTGATGACACCAGAAGTTGTGTCCACTGCGTGCCAGTCCATGTTGGAGGGAAAGCCAATTGTACAGAACCTGTGTTTGCCCCAGCAAGTAGTTGGCGCAATGGCGATACCAGGTTTGTCCACCATAACCGTGCAGGATGTGGCCGGTAAGCAGCTAAAGGACCGTGTGATTTCTAGAGTTCAACGTTATCTACAGAAAGGTTCTAGACCCTCGCAAAAAGTGCTGAGAAAGGAGACTTGGGAGGTACGGAGGGTTTTGAAGGAGTGGGATAACTTGATCATCAATCGTGGAGTCCTTTGTCGGAAACGTCCGGTTGATGGGAAGAAGGAATTTCAAGTCGTGTTACCCCTGGAATGCAGAGAGGAGATCCTCCGTAGTTTGCATGATGACATGGGCCATCTTGGAAAAGATCGTACACTTGATTTAGTCCGGTCTTGATTCTTTTGGCCTGGATTGGCTCGCGATGTTGACAGAAAAGTAACCAACTGCGAGCGGTGTTTACGACGAAAGGCGGGTGGTCGTCCGGATAGAGCACCACTAATCAGTATCCAGTCTAGTCAGCCAATGGAGTTAGTGTGCATAGAGTACTTCTCTCTTGAGCCAGCTTCCAGAGGATTTCAGAATATATTGGTCAGTACTGATCACTTTTCCAAGTTTGCACAGGCTTTTCCTACCAAAAATCAGACTGCAAAGACGACGGCAAGGGTCTTGTATGACAATTTTGTTGTGCACTACGGAATTCCCGCGAGATTACATTCAGATCAAGGACGAAATTTTGAATCTCGAGTAATCTCGGAGATGTGTTCTATTTTGGACATTGAGAAGTCCAGAACTAGTCCTTACCATCCCAAGGAAATGGAATCTGTGAACGATTCAACAGGACGCTGTTGGATATGACTGGTCTTCACTGCAATGATAAGCTGAGTGACCGATGGGAACAGGAGGTTTACCATGTAGTTGATCGACCTAATCCAGATGTTCCCGTATTCGTGGTAAGGTCAACTGACGGTAGGAAGCGGACTCTACATAGAAATTTGTTATTTTTGCTTCCGTGCTGTGAATCTATCCGGATCCATTGGGAAAAGATGGCCTAAAGCCACCTATGAAGGATGCTGAAGGTCCCGTTGCAAGGTATGCTGCCACTGCGACATCTGAGGAGGATCTTGAATCTGACCTGGAAGATTCCATCGCGATAGCTGTTAATCCCGGGATTCTCGCTATCGGTTCGGCAGGTGAGGTAAGTCCGACTGGTGAAGCAGATTCGACTGGCGAAGCAGAATCGAATGGCGAAGTAGTTTTGCTGTCTCCAGCGGAAACCGCTATTGGTTCGGCAGGTGAGTTAAGTCTGACTGGTGAAGCAGATTCGACTGGTGAAGTAGTTTTGCTGTCTTCAGCGGAAACCGAGCCTCTGGTTTCTATGCAAGAATCGGAACCTGAGGAACATACTGATATATCGTCAGAAGCGCTTGATCTGGAAACTGATGTGGCGTCTGACCCCATTATGGAAGAGCGAGATATCCATACTCTCACTGCTGGTGATGACACTCCTGTCGTTCCTGTACCACTGCCACGCCGATCGCTTCGGAATCGGCAGGCACCCGCTTGGATTCGATCTGATGTCGCAACTCCAAGTATCAGAGGCGGTCTCGGTCAAGCCTAATTGAGCAGTGAAGGTAGACCATCTCGTTTCCATGGTTAATAGCAATCCGGGCTTGGCATCATGTCCTGCTCTCCTAAATTCTTTGGCTGAAATTATGAAAAATGGTCAGCAGAGTGGAGATTTGTCATTTGCTAGGTAGTGACTTGAGAACAGAATTGTTTTTGTTTTGTATATAGAATTTATTTTTGATGATTATTGTGTATGTTGGGGACAACATTTTTTCTGAGAGGGGAAGTATGTAAGAGTGATAATTATTCATGGTGACTAATATTTTGCAATACACCATAGTGGGCTTATATTTACACCTGCAGTCAAGTTACATTATATTTTCAGGCGACTAGGTTTGAAATAGACTATAGTTTAGAAAGCTAGGCTTTAGCATACCTGTGATATAGGCTGGGTTAGGCCCACTGTTAGATGGTGGGTTTACTACAACTTGCCATTGTTATTCACAATAATGGAATTCTCCTGCATGGATTTTTACCAACACCTGGACAGGTTTTGGCCATATGGTCATTCTGTTCTTCTATTTTGTGTTGGGGAGGTGTGTTATATGGAAATGGAATAGGTCTTTGGATTATGGACGCGGATATTCTCTAATGGACGACGGCTGGATTATGAATGACGGACTAGACGCTTGTAATTATCCTGTATGCAATGACTGTAAAAGTCATGTTGAAGGTATGTAGCTTGTGTATTTATAATAGACCTAAAGTTTCATGTAGTGACATTATTCATTCTATAGTAAATATATTCATGTAATGTAGTACCGGTAAATATATTATTGCCATAATTGAATAATTGCTTCTAGCTAAAACCAAGCCAAATAATTTAGTCTGCACGACTTTATAGACTGCATGGTAATGTCTAGAGATGTACTGTTCTATTGAGAAATGGTTGAGAATATCGTTTAATTGTATATGTAGCTTGCTGTATCTATGTATCTATATTTGTGTATTCCTCCATTATGTAATTGGGTAAAATACTCAAATAGTTCCATTTCTATTTGTTACAGCAGCTGCTACCCTCTATATGAGCTGTAATATGACATCTTCACCCTACCGTGTGAATAAACTTTTTATGACGAGTGTCCATCTTCATTTCGAACTCGTTAACCCCTTGGTTTACATTGGAGCCTCCAGCAAACATCATTTATTTGCCGAAGTAGAGGGTAGCAGATAACAGGGCAACACTTATTCCAAATGATTACATCAGAGACCTAATGACTCAGCGGTAACCCCCTGGTTTTCGAGTGGTAACCCCAACTGGTGCCCGAGCGGCAACCCCCTGGTTTTGAGCGGCAACTCCCTGGTTCCAGAATGGTAACTCCCTGATTCCTGAATTGTAGCCACCTGTTTCTCGTGTGGTAACCCACTTGTTCTTGAGTGATGTCTACCTGCTTTCCAAATGGTATTTATCTGGCTCCCGAATCGTGATTACGTGGTTCCCGAACGGTAACTATCTGATCAGTTAAAGTGGAGCGCCTGGTTCTTGAATGGTAATTACCTGGTTCCCGAAATGTGATGGCCTGGTTCCCGTGTGGTGGATGCCTGTTTCCTGAACCGTGTTTATCTGATTTGAGGGTCGCGATTCTAGTTTCTGTGAATACTGTGGTTCCGGATATGTGTGTTACAGACAAGTAAATTTCCAGCGTTCTTGTTTTCCGGAAATTAGAACTTCTAGTGCCCAGATTTTTACAGTGGACAATTATGCAGCATTTGTTGACTGGAACTGCTCATCACTTTTTGATCCAGATACAAGATTATTCACGAAAAGAACTTCAGTTCAGGTTAGTTTACACCGTGTTTGCTTGACAATAATTTGTGTTCTAAACTACGTATTTGATAAATAAATCTTATTTGAACTTATTAAACTTAAAAGGACACTTCCACTTAAAAGGACACTTTATCTGCCAGTAAATAATGAAACATTAAAAGCAAACCTACACTGAACCAATTTGAAGATCCTGAACTAAACTGGACTACTTGTATTTGATGTGTTTACTTGCTGGTTTGAGTATGATATATGCATTTGTTTGTTGAATGAGTGCAAACATATGGTTATATTTGTATTGTTATATTGTAGCGTGCACTGACTTTAGTCTAGCATCTGTGATTGCATGCCCACATAGATCGTTGTATCAAAAGATGTGTGAACACTGATACCAGTGAACATTGCCATTGTATGCTGTTTTGTGTGTATGTATGTTTGCATTAGCCTTGATCTAGCACCTGTTACTGCACATGTATATAAGCATTATTTTTTTTTTTTTTTCTCACATCCTCACAAAGTACAACACACCAACGAAAATACACAAAAACGTCACATAGAAAACACGTACATATCCCGTACACATGTTCACTTGTATGTAAACTCGTTTACAATTTCAAATTAATTTACCATGCTCTCAACTAGCAAAGTAACTAATGCAAAATATTTGACCACAGCCCCCATCGTTCGTTCCATTTTTGTCCACCCTGTCTGAGAAACATCATTTTTTCAGTCCTGTAGTAGTACTCCAACTCAAGTAAATACACTTCAAACTTTGGTTTTTTACCTTGACATCGCCTTCGATAAATATGAAATTTTCCTAATAAGAAAATTAAGTTTTGTATGTTGCTCGAAGCCAGAAAGCCAAAAATGATCTCCTCCATAAACAAATCTACTTTAATTGTAGTACGATCTTGAATTTTGTTTTGTAGGTTACACCAAAAAGTACGGGTTTCTCCACATTCCCAGAAAAGGTGAACAATGGATTCTCTCGTCGTGTTACAAAATGTACACCTATCATTATCTCGTAATTTAATTGTAAAGAGGAAAGAGTTTGTAGCTAAAATTCTGTGTACAATTCGAAACTGGAACCACCGTAATTTCACGTCAACCGTAACTCTAATTGGAAGAAGGAATACTTTTTTCCACCATTCACAAGAGTGTTGACCTATTACCATTTCCCATTTCTGCTTAAGGCGTAAATCAGTAATTTTAAATTTACCTACTAACACATTATATATATCTTTAGTGCCTTTCTCATGCTTACTTATTGTAGATATGCATTTTGGAATGAATGGGAAGACCATACCTATTCTCCAATTTCCTATAGTATCATTTAAATACTGGCGCAAAGAGTTCCGTATACCTAAATAACGTGTAAAAAACGGTCTAAATCCAAATTTGTTACAGAACGAATCGTAATCAATAAATGCACCACTGGTATCTAAAAAGTCATACACGTATAGTACACCTCTTTCAGCCCATGTACGATAGTAGACAGGACTTCCCCCAACATTGAAACGAGGGTTATACCATACTGGAAGTGTAAAATAGCTGTTTTTGTCCGATTCTGTTAACTGTACGAATTCCTTCCAGTATGTGAACACATCCCTCCAAAAAACATTTTTAAGTTTTGGCAGCACTTCATCTATATATTGTATGCCAAAAATAAAAATGTTATCTAAAGATGTTCCCATATTAGTTTTTAATAAAGTTAACCACTTATTGTCCCCACCTTTCAATATCTTTCTCACCCACGTAAGTTTTAAAGATTGATTAAACATGTAGATATTTACCATACGTAAACCCCCGTCACTATAATCCTGAATCATAGTATTTCTTTTCACCCTATCTGGACCATCGCCCCATATAAAATTGAAAAGTAAGGAGTTTAAGGTTTTCATTATTTCGGGGCTCGGAGACGGAATGCTTGACAGAAGGTGGGTAATTTTCGACATTGCAAGTTACTTTACTACAATTATTCTCCCATTAACAGTTAATTTTCTTTTTTTCCAGTTTTTTAACAAATACTCAATCTGTCTAAGTTTCGAGATAAAATTTTCCTCTATCATTTTGTCCAAATTTATGTTGAAAGTCACTCCCAACAGGGTGGCGGATTCAGTCCAATTTAAGTCAAATTCAGGGCAAATTATTTCACCACAGCTCCTCCTAGCACCAATCCACAAAGCTTGGGTCTTATCTATATTAATCTTTAAACCAGATATTCTAGAGAACTTTTCCAATAGGGCCAGGCAAGATCTGAGAGAACGGGCAGAACCGTCTAATATAATAGTAGTATCATCAGCGTGCTGAGACAGTTTAAATTCTGTATCATTCAAATGTATTCCCTTTACGTCATGTTCAGCACGAAGCATAATTCCAAAGATTTCTACACATAGCAAGAATAGGTAAGGGGACAATGGATCACCCTGGCGACAGCCCCTTCCCAAGGGAAAGGCGGTAGTCATATGGCCATTTACCGTCACCCTTGAAAAAGCATTTTTATACATGGTTTTAACCCACATCTGAATAGACTCTCCAAAGTTCTAAAACGTTTTGTAAAAAAGATCAGGAAACAGAGTCGAATGCTTTCTCAAAATCGATGGAGAGAAGCATGCCCGGAATGTCGTCATTTTCAGTTTTACTCAATATATCGTAAATCAGTCTAGTATTTTCCCCGATGAACCTACCGGACATAAAGCCTTTTTGATCTTCATTAATTAAATCCCCCAATATAGTTTTTATTCTCTCTGCAATGCACATGGATGCTAATTTGTATGAGCAGTTCAGAAGAGTAATTGGCCTCCAATTTTTTAGAAATTCCCTAGGTTTTCCTGGTTTCGGGATCATAGTAATAATTCCATCTTTTTGAGTAATTGATAATTCTCCCTTTCTATATCCTTCATTTACAGACCTTAGCCAAAATTTACCAATATCAGTCCAGAAAAATTTCAAAAATTCTACGGAAAAACCATCCGAACCAGGACTCCCATTATTTTTCATTTTTTTCAATGCATCCAGGGCTTCCTGATACTTAATTTCACCCTCAAGATCTTTCGAAATATCATCTGTAAGTCGTGGAAAATCGTATTTCTGAACAAAATCAGTAACATCAAACGGATCTAGAAACGAGTCTCTGGATTCATATAAGTTACTGTAAAAATTTTTGGCTTCGGCCTGGACTAATTTGGGATCTTCAATAGCCATGTTAGCTAATTGCAATTTTGAGATACTTTTATTTACGAAATTCTTTTTCTCTAACGCACAGAAATATTTACTTGGTTTCTCCCCATGCTCTATCCATGTGGCTCTAGCTCTAGTCAAAATCCCCTCCATTTTTTCTTTTCTCAAAATTTCTAGTTGATTTCTGCTATCTTCTAAAACTTCGTACAGAATACTATCCCTTCCTTCGTCTACTAATTGTTCCAACACATTTATGTAGTTTTCTAATTCCTTTTCTTTGACATGTTTTTCTCGCTTTTTCTTCGCAGCGTACGGTAGAGTTACTGTTCTTATATTCAAAAGGAGAGTTTCAAAAAATAACTGGTCCGAAATAGTTAATTGTAATTTTTCCAAGGGGATATTTTGTACTTCATCAGGTAGGTACGGTATTGAAGCATATTGCCGCTTCGTATTCTCATTGCTTTCCTTAACTTTTTCACAATAAACAGTATCTTTCAATAGAGAATTATTAAACTTCCAATTTCCTTTTCCATGTACAATTTTTTTGCATTTTAGTTTGAGTGTAACTCTCGAATGATCGGTTCTATATCCCGATAAAATATCGACTTCTTCCACAATATTCAATAGCTCTTCAGAAATTAAGAAAAAATCTAAGCGTGCCTGTTTTAATGGATTTCGTCTTCTCCACGTATATCTTCTAACCCCCGGATTATATGTTCGCCATGGATCGCAAAGATTATATTCATTTTTCAAGTCAATTAATTCTTCTCGCGCCTTGGGATTATTTATATGAAGATAGTTAAAACAATCAATCGTAGGATCCTGGACTAGATTAAAATCGCCACAAATTACACAAAAAGGGTTATCATAGTCATCGATCTTTTGACGCACTGATTTGAAAAAATCCGGATTATCTTCGTTCGGAGCATAGATATTTACCAAGGTGATTCTATAATCTTCTATGGTTATATCTAAAATTAACAAGTTGCTACTATCACACTTCACAAGGCTGTGTACAGTATATTCAAAATTTCTCCTTAATAAAATAGCTACTCCTCTTGAATTACTCGATACAGAATTGAAATATCCATCACAGCCCCATTCGTCCTTAACTTTTTGAAAATCAGGCTCAGTCCAATGGGCATCTTGGAGACAATAAATAGAGTAACATTTCTCTAACAAATAATTAGATACATCTTTTCGTTTCTCAGACCCAGCCAAGCCTTGACAGTTATAGGAAAGCAAGCTTATATCACCCATTTGAAAAGAAATGACGGGTTAAAATATGCCCAATCGAATTAGTCAGAGCTGGACTTATACTAGAATTCTTATCTTTACGCATACAGCTATATATATCTACGGGATAACAGAAGACAAACAGTTGGACGTGAGAATATATAAAAATAATATAACAGACATACCAAACCATGCTAAAAAACACCACATATAATAGTCCCGGAAGTGCAACCAAATGGTACACCATGGAAAAACTAAAACCAACTTGTAACTCCCAGCCCTTAATAGGACTCATGGCGCTGTTGGCAGCGATCGCTACCACGTATTTAACAATTTAGAACAAAATGAATTCCATTACATTATTTCAGGCACTTCGTTGCCGTTAAAACACATAATTCTCCAAATCATATTCACCTATAGTCAAGCATTAATTGGTATTTCTTCTTGAGGGATCTCCATTATGATCCTTATAATCAACACGAAGAAAAAAAAATTGACCCCCAAACACCCCAAATCAAATCAAAATGAAAATATATATATTAATCAGAAATTAGTTCTAACATTTATAGTCGATAAAATAGCGTGTTTATTTTTTTTTAAATTGTGAGGCCTAATCAATCAGAGTAATATTCCATGCACTGCTTGAATATTAACTAAGTCATTACCTATTGAATTCTCGCTTATGACAGGAATCTAGAATGCTCCTTTCACACTACTGTACACCTACCACCTACAATTTATAACTGATTTGAAATTGAAACGTGTTAATTTATTACAGCAGTCAATCCACATCCTTAATACTTTCCAAACTGAGCGTTCTCTATCTTCATTACAAAGGCAGGCTAAAATTTATTGCTATAAAATCGTAAAATTACATAATCCGTTCGCCTCAAAAAAAAAACTCATTACCATTTGCACGGATCCATAGAAGTATTAGGTTAAACACCGGCAATCAGGGACAAACCCACTCGAAAAGTCAAATCCGATCCAATATGATTTCAGACTAAAATTCTAAAGATCTTGACAGAAACACTGCTTTAGCCTGAAACAATATAAAACCATCTAAGATCGCGACAAATCTGAAGAAACACCCAATTTAAAGATGCCAGAAACCAAGAGCACTCCATTTGAGAAAAGAATTAGATTCAAAACTTGAACTTCTGTTCTAGATCACATTCTATATTTTCTTTGGGTTACCCAGATTTGATCACGACTAATTCATTTGGTTTGGCCTGATCGCCTCAGCTACATATACATGTATGAGCCAGCACTTTCCTTCGATATTCAGATACAAAAAAGAGCAATAGAAAAATGTGTATATATCTTTTCAATAGATCACAATATTAAAAAAAAAAAAAAGTTGTCAACAGTAATCATCAATGCGTTCTTTGAACGAGTTTCAATTTAATAATATCAGGTAAAGACGAATAGAGCATACCTGGGCCCAGTCTATTCACGTCGTCTTATATATCGCTCAGGGCTATCGGCTCAATCTTCAGCCTATATTTCTAAGAGTATGTACATGCAAAACCCTTTAGTAATTTTATACGTCAGGTCCAAGCCACGTGTAGTATTAGAAACCGATCCACAGACGAAGTTTTCTTCGTTTTTATAATTACAACAGTTCAAGAGGAACACTCATGTCAGTACTTGTCCAAAACTGGTAACATTGAATAATCTATTTCAACAAAATTTAGACAGGAATAAATTCCATTCAGTCAACTATCAGCAACTTCATTTTTTATATCGTCCCTTCAAAATTCTTTTTCCATAGATCCGACTCAACTTATTACGGGCCCACTAATCTGGTCGGTTGAGATCTGAAATTTGCCACGACAGCCCATTTTTTTTCGTATATTTATGTCTTACAGGCAGAACGTTTCAACAGCTTAACTATTATCAGATTATACAACATCCCTTTACAGGACCGGGCTCGTTTAGCTGATCGCAATTTCTCAAAAGGCCAAACACAGTTTTATGTTCCAGTCCACACGGCTGTCCTTCACTTAGCACAGTAAAAACGTAGGAGTCAATATAAATACTTTACCTACAGTTTATCAGTGTCAAATTTTCTCCAAGAGTCCTTTACATCTTTCCTGGTCTCCAACCAAACAGAAGCTCCCTTTTCTCTGATTCGGGTGTGTAATTGTCTCTCCTCTCTCAGTTTTCTACCCACAGCAGCTAGTCGTCCTCGTTCTTTTCGTAGTACCGGGGGTAAATCGGTCCGGACAGACATCTTCTTGGTTTTCAGGTTTACCGCTGCTTTATAGAAGGTCTCCCGGTCCTCCCAACAAACGAATACTACAATAACTGTTGCACTGAGGTTGTTCTCACCTTGGTAATCCGTTTTTGGCAATCTATGCGCATGTTTGATGAGCATATCCTTCGCGAAATCTGGTGACAGTTTCAAGTCCTCGATAGCAAACTGCCGAATTTTTTTTATTGTCTCCCAAAAAGGCTCAAATCCTGGCAGTCCATACACTAGTAGATTATATTTCCTGTCATAGACCTCGTTCAATAACAGCCTCTGATCAACATCGTGTGCATTTTTCTCCAAAGCTCCAATCCTCTCTTGAACATGATCAACTTTCTTCTCGAGTGCCGGAATTTTTTCTAACACCGCATCCACACGTTCATCTAATTTATTTAAATGGCTCTCCATGTCATTCACCCGTTCGTCTAGCTTATTTATCACCCGGCCCTCCATGTCTGACAATAGTTGTTTTAATTCAGCCATGTTATTCCCGACCGTACTGTTTGTGTCTACTTCCACGTGCGCGGCATTATTGGCATACGAATGTGTAGACATGGGTGCAGTTGGACATTGGTAGTGCATGCATTTATTTTGTTTGGTCTTGTTCCCTTCCAATTGCCCCCCCCCCTCACTCCCCCCATTCGCCAACTCAAGTTTGATGTTTACTTGTTGTAAGCAATTCTAGCTTAACTTGGTATCACACTTGTGTGAATGTAGTGCTTGATGGTAACACATCTGCTTGTTTATTTGCTTTCCTATGTTGATAATTTTTGTGTGTGTGTATTATATGCTGAAGACAATCTTGTGAATATTTTGAGTGGTATCATTTGGTACTCGCATATCAGGATTCAAAAAAAAAAAAAAATTGAGTGTTTATATTTATGCAATAGCGTCATCAAAACAGTTTATGCGTTGTCTGTGTGCATGTGCTCTGGATGGTTGATGTTTTGTCTTGCGCTGTCCCGTATCCCTCAACAGATGTTGGATGACAAAGATGTAGCGACGCCGGAAGTTACGAGCGTGATGACACCAGAAGTTGTGTCCACTGCGTGCCAGTCCATGTTGGAGGGAAAGCCAATTGTACAGAACCTGTGTTTGCCCCAGCAAGTAGTTGGCGCAATGGCGATACCAGGTTTGTCCACCATAACCGTGCAGGATGTGGCCGGTAAGCATCTAAAGGACCGTGTGATTTCTAGAGTTCAACGTTATCTACAGAAAGGTTCTAGACCCTCGCAAAAAGTGCTGAGAAAGGAGACTTGGGAGGTACGGAGGGTTTTGAAGGAGTGGGATAACTTGATCATCAATCGCGGAGTCCTTTGTCGGAAACGTCCGGTTGATGGGAAGAAGGAATTTCAAGTCGTGTTACCCCTGGAATGCAGAGAGGAGATCCTCCGTAGTTTGCATGATGACATGGGCCATCTTGGAAAAGATCATACACTTGATTTAGTCCGGTCTAGATTCTTTTGGCCTGGATTGGCTCGCGATGTTGACAGAAAAGTAACCAACTGCGAGCGGTGTTTACGACGAAAGGCGGGTGGTCGTCCGGATAGAGCACCACTAATCAGTATCCAGTCTAGTCAGCCAATGGAGTTAGTGTGCATAGACTACTTGTCTCTTGAGCCAGCCTCCAGAGGATTTAAGAATATATTGGTCAGTACTGATCACTTTTCCAAGTTTGCACAGGCTTTTCCCACCAAAAATCAGACTGCAAAGACGACGGCAAGGGTCTTGTATGACAATTTTGTTGTGCACTACGGAATTCCCGCGAGATTACATTCAGATCAAGGACGAAATTTTGAATCTCGAGTAATCTCGGAGATGTGTTCCATTTTGGACATTGAGAAGTCCAGAACTAGTCCTTACCATCCCCAAGGAAATGGAATCTGTGAACGATTCAACAGGACGCTGTTGGATATGTTAGGGAGACTGCTTATGAACAAGAAGTCGGCATGGAAGGATCACATTGCGTCCGTGGTGCATGCGTATAACTGCACCAAGCATGCTTCAACGGGATATTCCCCCCACTTTTTGCTATTTGATAGAGAAGCAAAACTTCCAGTGGATGTGCGGTATGGATTGGATGGAGACCATGCATTCGATTTGGCTGCATCGGCATGCAGCAAGGCTCAAAGTCAACAGAAGAAGCGATATGACCTCAGAGTCAGAGGAGGCTGAAGTGGGTGATGAGGTGCTGGTCAAGAAGACTGGTCTTCACTGCAATGATAAGCTGAGTGACCGTTGGGAACAGGGGGTTTACCATGTAGTTGATCGGCCTAATCCTGATGTTCCCGTATTCGTGGTAAGCTCAAAAGACGGTAGGAAGCGGACTCTACATAGAAATTTGTTATTTTTGCTTCCGTGCTGTGAATCTGATCCGGATCCATTGAGAAAAGATGGCCTAAAGCCACCTATGAAGGATGCTGAAGGTCCCGTTGCAAGGTATGCTGCCAATGCGACATCTGAGGAGGGTCTTGAATCTGACCTGGAAGATTCCATCGTGATAGCTGTTAATCCCGGGATTCTCGCTATCGGTTCGGCAGGTGAGATAAGTCCGACTGGTGAAGCAGATTCGACTGGCGAAGCAGAGTCGAATGGCGAAGTAGTTTTGCTGTCTCCAGCGGAAACCGCTATCGGTTCGGCAGGTGAGTTAAGTCTGACTGGTGAAGCAGATTCGACTGGTGAAGTAGTTTTGCTGTCTTCAGCGGAAACCGAGCCTCTGGTTTCTATGCAAGAATCGGAACCTGAGGAACATACTGATATATCGTCAGAAGCGCTTGATCTGGAAACTGATGTGGCGTCTGACCCCATTATGGAAGAGCGAGATATCCATACTCTCACTGCTGGTGATGACACTCCTGTCATTCCTGTACCACTGCCACGCCGATCGCTTCGGAATCGGCAGGCACCCGCTTGGATTCGATCTGGTGAGTATGAAGTGTCGCAACTCCAAGTATCAGAGGCGGTCTCGGTCAAGCCTAATTGAGCAGTGAAGGTAGACCATCTCGTTTCCATGGTTAATAGCAATCCGGGCTTGGCATCATGTCCTGCTCTCCTAAATTCTTTGGCTGAAATTATGAAAAATGGTCAGCAGAGTGGAGATTTGTCATTTGCTAGGTATTGACTTGAGAACAGAATTGTTTTTGTTTTGTATATAGAATTTATTTTTTTGATGATTATTGTGTATGTTGGGGAAAACATTTTTTCTGAGAGGGGAAGTATGTAAGAGTGATAATTATTCATGGTGACTAATATTTTGCAATACACCATAGTGGGCTTATATTTACACCTGCAGTCAAGTTACATTATACTTTCAGGCGACTAGGTTTGAAATAGACTATAGTTTAGAAAGCTAGGCTTTAGCATACCTGTGATATAGGCTGGGTTAGGCCCACTGTTAGATGGTGGGTTTACTACAACTTGCCATTGTTATTCACAATAATGGAATTCTCCTGCATGGATTTTTGCCAACACCTGGACAGGTTTTGGCCATATGGTCATTCTGTTCTTCTATTTTGTGTTGGGGAGGTGTGTTATTATCCTGTATGCAATGACTGTAAAAGTCATGTTGAAGGTATGTAGCTTGTGTATTTATAATAGACCTAAAGTTTCATGTAGTGACATTATTCATTCTATAGTAAATATATTCATGTAATGTAGTACCGGTAAATATATTATTGCCATAATTGAATAATTGCTTCTAGCTAAAACCAAGCCAAATAATTTAGTCTGCACGACTTTATAGACTGCATGGTAATGTCTAGAGATGTACTGTTCTATTGAGAAATGGTTGAGAATATCGTTTAATTGTATATGTAGCTTGCTGTATCTATGTATCTATATTTGTTTATTCCTCCATTATGTAATTGGGTAAAATACTCAAATAGTTCCATTCCTATTTGTTACAGCAGCTGCTACCCTCTATATGAACCCTCTATATGAGCTGTAATATGACATCTTCACCCTACCGTGTGAATAAACTTTTACCTATATATTTTTATGGCGAGTGTCCGTCTTCATTTCGAACTCGTTAACCAATTTGAGCGATATGCAAGAGGTGGGGAAAATTGACGACGTCTGACGACTAAAAATCAACCGTATGAAAGCATCCCTCGGCACCTATCATTCAGACCCTAGAATACGGTGAATTCTCGGGGGTAGCCTTAGTATCTCAGCCGCGCTTTTGTTGCAGATGTTCATGTGGAGACTATGAAGTATCGACACGGTCCCTAGCACCGCGGCTCACGCGGAATTAGATATGCTAGCTTGGAAGGTGTGATGACAGATCAGCTCAAGAGAGAGAGAGAGACTTAAGGTTTAACGTCGCGTTCAGCAATATTTCAGCTATATAGCGACGATCAAACAATCCAACACATTGTTACCGAACCCCGTATCTATTCATACGCTCATTGGTCGATTACAAGGCTTGAAATATCCATATCACGACGAACGGGTTTGAAATAATTCACACACGGGTTTGAAATAGTTTGTAACCTGTTGCCCTTGACTACCGATCAAAAGGAGGCGACGGAAATTCATCTGCTACAGATCGCAAAAATGTCAACAAATTCAGCTGAGCGAAGGTTTGTCGCACTTTTATCTCGACTGTGGGCTTTTTCAGCTTTCTTCCAAAGAGGATTGTCTTTCAATTCGAGGATATACGAGTGAAATGAGAAAGAATCCATTACTTGGTGACAAAATCGTTATCTAGCCGCGCGGCTCAGGGTTGAAATTTCACAGGCAGGTCACAAAACCCGATCAACCCTTCCTCAAACCTAGATAACTCATATTAAAACTTATGCAAGAAACAGATTTCTCGCAAATAACCTAAGATACAGTCCTCCCTCACTCAACCAAAAAGGTCTTCTGAAGTAGTTGCTCGATAAAAAGAATCTTATAATCTTAAAATCTATACAGTCGATAAGAATATGTTTCACTTTGAAATTTTCGTGGCATGGAATACACCTTGGGATGGCTCTTTTTTACCTCCGTCGATCAGACGGAGGTCTAGGAGCGCAACGTGAAATCTCCCGCCAAATAATTGTCATATGGGGAACCCACGGCTCATAGGATTTCCAATAGGGATTGTCATGGTTCCCGACGAAATTTTGACGCACTTTTCTTGGACACAATTGAAATAATGGGGTTCCCCATTGCAATGCAATGCAATGGGCCTTGCTTCTGTAGTCGGGTTCCACCTTCCATCCACTGGCTTGTAGAGGTGGACAATGCGATTTTTTTGCCGTTTTTCTGGTAAGTTTATTGTCGCCATTTGATGTCATTACAACTCAATGATTCATAGTACACCACCCGTCATTTCTATATATCGTAAAGTATTTGTCGGCTGATGACTTATGTCGAAGCGAACCAAATAGTGCAAGTTGTTGTTGCATATCAAACTGACTGAGTGACTGACTGAAAGACAACAGCACAATCGACGATGCCCTGATTTTTCTGATACTTTTTTTCTTTCAGTTGATGATATCCACCAGCCTGGTTGTTTAAAAACAGTTATTCTAAATTTTGCTGATAAATTATATTTCCGGGGGGGGGGGGCTATTTATCTTGGCATTTGGCAGTTGAATAATGGTTTGATTTTGCAGAAGCACCAAATTGATCTACCTGCGTGAGTCTGTAAACTTATTTAATAAAGCTGATAAATAATATACATATACTTTTCTTTTCATTTATCCTAACAGTTTAGTGACATCCACATTGTGTGCTGTGACACTTGTTGATGAAGAATAATTTGCTTGTTAAAACCTGATAATATTCTGAAAACTTATTCTGAATTGTAGCTGAAACAAAGGAGTGTCTACATTCCACATGTAGGCCTACATTATTGAGATTTTTTGACTGATAGCATGGATGGAACCATTCACATTTTTTTTTTTTTTTTTTAGTTTTAAGCCCCCTGGGCATTTATTTGCCATACGATCACATTTCACATGCCTTGTTCAGCCCCGTGATCTGGAACCAAACAGACACTATCACTAGATGAAATAAAGAGATCATGATATACATTTCAGGTTTTACCGATGCCAAATGACTTGAACAGAAGACAATTAGACAAAAAGAACATCAATAAATATAGCACTTCTGATATCAGATGCAACAGGACTGTTACACAATGTTATCCACACCCCCCCCCCACACACACACACATTGGATATCAGCTGATTCCTCAGGAAATAAACATTACGCGTGTAATGACCACCGGCAGAGTGATACATGTGTTAATCGGTCAGACATTTTCAAGGATGCCCAGTTCTAACTTAAAACAAACAACAGGGATCTAGTTTATCGGTGCTATGGCAAAAATATCATGTAGAATGGGATTGTGTGGATAATATCAGATTCATGAAAGTTGAAGTCCTGCAGCATGCTCCACAAATATCATCAAAGGTCATAAAACTTTCTGGTCTGCACCAGTGTGGATCTATACTTGTTTTTGCTTTTGTTTTTTTTTACAAAATTAACTCCCTTGACCAGGTGAGGACTTGAATGTGTCTAAAATGATTTAGCTTCTAGAAACAAAGACTTCATTTCCTGAGTAGAGGTAAAAACCGAACATATTTTGATTATTTTATTCAAATTTCAATTCCACTTCTGGTATATGTACATGTATAAAATACATTTTTAACCAAAGATCAATAACTGGGTGATATTACAACAATACCATGGTGTTATATATTGTTATGATTGACTTAACTTTAGCTGCTGAAGATATTTCTAATTTGAGGGTAATGGGCAATCATGCTAAATTTATTTTCATAACTTCATTTATTTTCACAATAAGCAACATAATCGAGATTAGCAAGTGAAGTTTTACAACATAATATAATACGCATCATGGGTCTCCTTCAGTTTAGTGTAGACATATATACCCTTCAATATCTGCTGCTATGATTCAGTCATAATATTGTCTGTATTATATTGATGTCGACAAGGAATATACATAATTATTTGATAGTATTATTAATTGTATGTTGTTTATGAATAACATGAACTTTTTATTCGCTGGAATCCAGCCATTTGTTCCATATGGGTAATATTCTTATCAGCCATCACCATTCAATATGAATGTGATACATGTACAAGTCCATGGTAATTGATACATTATGGTGAAGGTGACCTGTAACACCAGTATACAAAATTATTCCGAGCTCATTAAATCATATCGAGCCCGTAGCTTTAGCTGCGGTAAGCTCGATATAGGTGCCACAATGATGTCCGTCTATCTATCTATCTATCTATCTATCTGTCTGTCTATCTACAGGACCAAGTAAATGTTAAAGTTTTGGACTTGGAAAATCTTTCCTCAGGAACAAGTAAATGTTAAAGTTTGATCCTGAGGCCTGCCCGACCGCTGACCCCTCATATTTCAGGTGCTTACGTCGGGCTACACATATTGAACCCATCCACTACCCTCGGGGAGGATGTCCCCACCCCTGGGACCCCAGGACAAAGTAAATGTTGAAGTTTTGGACTTAGAAAATTCCTGACACAGCTTCTCGGCCTCACCTATTTCTCCTAAACTAAGGCCAGCCCGACCCCCTGAATTCTCATCTATCCCAAACTTATGCTTACATCGGGCTACACATATTGAACCCATGCATTATCCTCGGGGAGCATGTCCCCGCCCCTGGGACCCCAGGACCAAGAAAATGTTAAAGTTTTGGACTTAGAAAATTCCTGACGCAGCTTCTCGGCCTCACCTATGACTCCTACACTAAGGCCAGTCCGACCCCCTGAACTCTCATCTATTCCAAATGCTTACATCGGGTTACACATATTCAACCAATGCATTACCCTCGGGGAGCATGTCCCCACCCCTGGGACCTCAGGACCAAGTAAATGTTAAGGTTTTGGACTTAGAAAATTTCTGTCCACAGCTTCTCGGCCTCACCTATGTCTCCTAAACTATCCCCGAACAAAATATCTATTCCAAATGCTTACATCTGGCTACACTTATTGAACCCATCCACTACCCTCGGGGAGCAGGTCCCCATCCCTGGGGCATCGAGCCTCACCCTATATCTCCTAAAGTAAGCTTTGCCCGACCCCATATCCTCATATATAGTTTGGGAGCTCAGATCATCCTGTACACTTATTCAAACCATCCACTAACCCCGGGAGCATGTCCCCACCCCTGGGGGCACTGAGCCCCACCCTATTTCTTCTAAACTAAGCATTGCCCGACCCCATACCATCATATTTTCCCACAGCTTAAATGATCCTACACTTATTCAACCCATGCGCTACCCATGGAAGCATGTCCCCACCCTCGGGGCACTGCCTCACCATCCATCACCTAAACTAAGCTTCGCCCGATGCCATATCCTCATATTTTCCTGATGCTTACATCATGCTACACATATTCAATGCATTGCCCAACTCCATACCCTCATATTTAAATTTCTAATTTTAGATCTCTTATATGTGATACTAACCTGTTATTAGGCATGAGATGCAGTGTACATTGTATATACAGGCATACATACCAAATCACCTACAGTATATTCCTTTATAGTATTTACTAATAGTTTGGTGACATTATTTTATTTCAGAAGTACAATATCAAAATAACCGGCAGGGGAATCCCGCAGTACCGAACCCCTGTTAGTTTTTAATTTCGTGTCGCCTTAAATGAAGGACGACATTTCCTTAAATTTTGCTATCAAATTCTGGTTGACCCTGAAGCTTTTGCACAACCATATCTGTGTCCACACATTTAACTCACTATATTAATTAAAACTGAGTTTGAATCAGTTTGTGATGTCTCGGTCTTTACCAGTGCACATTATTATGGAGCATTACAGTATGATTGAACAAAGTTGGCATTGTTCATTCTTTTATTTGCATACAAATATGCATTTACATTAAGGATTTACCACAGTGCTGGTGTCCTATTGCATACTGGAAATGGTAGATTTACTCCCAACTATTGCATTGCTATTAGCTTATTGCTTTGTTCACATATCATCACACAAAGTTACACCAAGAACGTGCTCCAAATTGCCCACCTATTCTTTCTAACTATACATGTACATGTATTTATCAGATCTATGTAATGGGATGTGTAAGCTTACTTTCGAAAAAAATGTAATCTTTATTGGAAGTTACATAATATAGTTCCTCCTTCAATCCAACCTCAACATCACTAATATAGAAATCATATTTCTTAATAAATGTATTGTTATTTTAAATGATGTGCATTGCCAATGATGCGCAAACTCAAATGATGTGCCACCCTGAAGGGTTCGATCTTTTTGCGAAGCTGCATGTTTAGAGGATTCTGTCAATGAGGATGCTATACTGTACACATACAAAATATGAAGTGTTGTAGCACAAAATTACAAGTTGGTAAAGCTAAGCACACAGGGTCTCATTTCTGCCGCTAACGTGTTGATTTGGGTGGGGGCGTTCTCTCAGGGAGAGGTGTGGGTGGAAAGAGGCCTAATGTCTCGAGCAGTATTCCAGGTTTCCCATCAATATACTGTAACGAATTTTCTGATTGGTCGACTGATAGAGTGTGTCTTGTATCAAGTTAATTTACTGCAACCAGTGACGTAAGGTGTCACGACCCTCGTAGGAATACCATAGACATGAAAAGAGCCTTTTCATAGACCGAAATCACTATCCCACCCATATGCTGTAGGTCACAGATCATCTCATAGACTTCTGGCTCTTCTCTCTCATAGTATCACCATGGTAACGTCTATCTCATTTAGAAGGCGCTCGTTACATGGGTTCGCCTCTATTCACCAAATACTCATGGTAAGTCGAGTTGGTAAGGTGGGTCATTCACTTCTAACCCAGCTAGAGGATACATCAGCAAAGCATTACAGAGAGTCTTAATTTCAAAGGTTACACTTAGTAGATAAATGAAACAACTACTGAAAGATGGAGTCAACACCAAATTTTCAGAATAGTAATTATATTCTTATTTCCAAAGTGCTTTTATATATACATGTATTTTACAAGATTCATCTTTGTACAAATCGCAGGGGGGTTAATTCACCGAAGCGTAAACCGATTTAATATGGTGCACGAGCACCCGATAAAGTAGATATTTCGTACAGTGCCTGAACTTGTCTATGATAGAATTTAGCCCTCTCCTAAATAAATCATACACTGCTTGTATGAAAAAGGCTGTATTAATTATTATACCAAAAGAAAAAGAATAACTACAGGTTTTGAAATACTAACATTCCTTCAAGGACACTCGAACCATGATTTCCTCTATCGAGGTAGAATATCAAAGGTATTCCCAGTGTCACTTAAGCCATGCAGTTCTCCTGAATCACTAAAGTGACCAACCTGCAGTACTGACCAGCTGGTTTTTGATACCCTAAAGACATGTAACTGCTCCCGCCGTCTAAGGATAGCACTACCTAGTCCACGATCCACCTGCAGCTCCTGATAGGTAACTCTTACTCTATCCTGCAGTGCCGTCTAAGCAATCCTGGCATCTCCCTATGGTCGGGCTACTCAATCATAGGATACATCTCTCAGTATTACACAATATCGATAGTAGATTTACAAGGCAAAACCTGGTCCACCTGCAGTACTTAAGGTACCTGTACTGCAGTTTCATCTCCGGAAACAGGCATATCTTGGTTCGAATATCCTTTAAAGGATATTAACTATTCAAATTGGAATATAACTATACCAAAGTAAACTAATGCGGATTTTATTATTCTGTTGGTTTCGTAATAGTTAAAATGAAGTATCCTTAAGGATATTTATCAATATAACAGCTTCTAACTTGATATGAAATAGACAAGTATCCTGCAGGATAGTACCACTTCAGTATCCTTAAGGATATGTGACATTCCTACGTATCTAGTATCCCTAAGGACTTCTTGGGTATCCTTAACGATATATGGTATTCTGACTTCTTGGGTATCCTTAAGGATATATAACCAGTTTTATTTTGTATCCTTAAGGATAAACGACCTGACATCTATAGTATCCTGAAGGATATATATCCTGGCATCTATATCCTGAAGGATATATGACCTGACATCTATGGTATCCTTAAGGATATATGACTTGACATCTATGGTATCCTGAAGGATATGTCCTGACATCTATAGTATCCTGAAGGATATATGACCTGACATCTATAATATCCTGAAGGATATATATCCTGACATCTACAGTGTCCTGAAGGATATATGGTCAGACATCTATGGTATACTGAAGGATATTGGACCCGACATCTTCGATATCCTTAAGGATATATAATCTGACATCTATAGTATCCTGAAGGATATATATCCTGACATCTATGGTATCCTGCAGGATATATGACTTGTCATCTATGGTATCCTGAAGGATATGTCCTGACATCTATAGTATCCTGAAGGATATATGACCTGACATCTATAGTATCCTGAAGGATATATATCCTGACATCTACAGTATCCTGAAGGATATATGTCCTGACATCTATAGTATCCTGAAGGATATATATATCCTGACATCTATGGTATCCTGAAGGATATATATCCTGACATCTATGGTATCTTGAAGCATATGACTTGACATCTATGGTATCCTGAAGGATATGTCCTGACATCTATAGTATCCTAAAGGATATATATATCCTGACATCTATGGTATCCTTCCATTCACCACTGTAGGATACCTCAACATGAAGGATATTCACTTTGGTAAAACACCATCCTGAAGGATACCACATGTCAGCTATTTTCGTTATAAGATGTAGGATGACATATATATTTGTATGTCTGTAATCTCTTGCCGTGGCAACTTGATCATACCTCGTCAAGAACAAGGGACAGAATGCACAGATCTTACCTTACATGAACTTCATATAGGCCGCCAGATGATGTAGAGATCACATGGCTTACGTACCGTGATTTCATTGGCAGAGCCAATCAGAATTCAAACACTGGCGTTTGACAGCTTTAGAAGGCCATATTTTAGTAAAGAACAAGACCTCAAAATATGAATAATCTCTAATTTTAGAAAAATAATTAGTATGCAAACATAAGTTACATAATCCCCAACATTTATTGATATAAATATAGGAACGCACAAATGAGTAATTTGAATCTCAAATACTAATCGAGCGCACAAAGCTAGTTCCAACGAAGTGTCCGTGGATGAAACAATGTGACAAATCTACACGTCTAAGAAAGAAATAAAGGAAAACCACACTTTCTCACCGACATTTCCAGGTAAAGTGCGACCTCAGCTTTCACAGTACATATTCATTTAAGAGCTAAAATTATTACAGACGCTGTAATCGATCATAACCAGACAAAACGAAAACTGGCACTGCGGTAACACCATTAATGTTAACTCGGCCGAAACGAACATTACACTTTACATACGAGCAAAATTTATGCATATCTAACGTATTTGACAAAGTCAACGTATCGAAATTTCGGCGCACTACTCTATTCCATACTCCAATATTTCAAGCACGTGAAATCAAACAAAAATTATTTGCGAGGAATGTGACTTCCACATCCCTAGCTGTGCATGCTAGTGGGGAACCCTAAATCTCAGGTTAATTACCATTGGTGAAGTTAACGTCCAACAAATGCAAAATTGACCTTGGCATCCGGCCCTATGTTATTCAGTGATGTATTCCCCTACGGATCCTGTTGCCTCGACGGAGACCGCTTCTCTCTTGCAGGAAACAAGCCTATGTTTATGTATACTATGATTGTCTTTTTGAATTTGGTGCTAATACTGTTATATGGAAAATGGAATAGGTCTTTGGATTATGGACGCGGATATTCTCTAATGGACGACGGCTGGATTATGAATGACGGACTAGACGCTTGTAATTTGCGCTCATCCAGCGCTTGTTAGTAAATGTTCGTGAGTTAATCGTGTATGGCCGATTCTACATCGCCTGATCATGGCTTGATCGAAACGTTTCTGGCTGTTCAGATAAGTATAGCCTACAGTTATCTTGAACTCATGAAGTTTGTTATTATTCACAGCATCCCATAAAGATTGAAACAGCTTTCTCACATAATTAGAGATAGAGGGTCTGAAATCGCTATATGGGATTCCAACAGAATCAACCTCATTATCCAGGGCGGCCTTGGCCATTCTATCAGCCTCAGTATTACGGATGCCAACGTGACTAGGTAACCAACAAAACACAATATCAATCTGTTGATCAAATCTACAGTCATATAATTGTAGAATATTCAAGATGGTGGAATGAGTTGAAGTTCCACTTTTAATCGATTGAATGCATGAAGAGAATATGACATTTTTTCTTTTATTTTGATGGACTCAATACCTTCCAAAGTCGACAATATAGCTTTTGCTTCTGCAAACGCTTCATCTGATATTAATGGATGAGCATCGTGAATGTCTGATGAAGTAAACACCTCAATATGGGGTAACCTGGTAAATGCAAGAATATCCAGAGAAACCAACCTGTAATGCACGACGTCGTACGGCTTAAATTTTTCCACCAAAACGATTAAACTACATATACTTGTCCAGTGACATGTACAGAGAGCGGGCCTTGGAGATGAACAGTCCACCAGCAGAATCCTGTCATATACAGGTAATAAATTGGAGCGATATGCAAGAGGTGAAAAAAATTTAACGTCTGGCAAATAAAAAGCAACCGTATAACTCTACAGGAAAGCATCTCTCGGTACCTAACATTCAGTAAGTAAATTTAAAACTAAACATTCCAAACTAACATAATTTTAATTATAACACCAATATTTTCCCTTGAAATCCTAGCATAAGGGTTCGTATCGGGGCTCGCCCTTATATGGTCTTTACGACGTCGACGAATTTGATGCTGGGTCGACATCGAGCCTTACAGGCTAGTCTTTTGTGTTAAATGCCGTCATTTTCACCTGACGACGATACAGCTCACTAATCCCCAGTGTACGAGTTGTCACAGCGAAACAGCTCACCAATTACCAATATACGAGTTGTCAGAGCATTTCCATCATAGCTCTCTAGATTTGTATCTAATACCGCGTATGCCGGTGCTAGGGGCCGTGTGGTCATATCATCCAAGTTGCCACATGAATAGGTACAATAAAAGCGTACCTGAGATACAACACATATCACGAATCGTTAGATTCTTGGTATGTGATTTAGAATAGGTTAACCGGAAGACTATACTGTGAAGTCATGTGACTCTGTCAGTATGTCGGCACCTCTTCCCACTTCACTTACATGTGTTGTAATTTGATTGAGCTGATCCGTCATCGCAGCTCCCGAGCTAGCGTATCTAATTCCGCTTAAGCTGGTGCTAGGGGCCCTGTGGATATTTCATAGTCTTCACATGAACAGCTCGATAGAGCGCGGCTGAGATACTAAGGCCTAGTCCGAGAATCCACCGTATTATTGGGTCTGAATGAGAGGTGCCGATCGAGGGAAGCTTTCCTGTTGAGTCATATGGGTTGCTTTTTAGTCGCCAGACGTCGTCAATTTTTCCCACCTCTTGCATATCGAAGATATTAATTTGGTACAAGTGAACATGTGCTTGGGACGTCACCGTGGCGTCATTTTCCAGGAAAGGCTGACCGAACTTTTTGACTGATTTCATTTATCCAGTTTTCTATGCATTAACTGTGGAATAAATGACAATTTGGCATTTTAAAAGATTTTGCTCTATTCAGCAAACTGTGGTCCATTTATTTTTAGTATCGAATTAGGGTCAATGTAGATCATATTCCCTTGACAGAAACAGGGACAAGGTCAAATCTCCATTGACAAGATATTCCCGTAAAACATATACAGTCAGCTGTGTTAAGTGTATTTCACTTGCAGGTTTAAATCGATTCATTTTTATGTTATAAACACAAGCAGGTAATAATTTATAACCTCTGGTATTTCTTTTTAGAAACAGAATTGTACAATTTAGTACTATGATCGGGGAGGGGCTGGTTTAATGTTACACTCAAGGTTATTTCACTCATATGGTGACAGCCAGTTTGGTTGGTGAAGGAAGCCAGGGTACCCGGAGAGAACCCCCCTCGTTGGTAACATGCACCAGCAGGGTTCGAACCCGTATCGGTTCAGTGGTGTGAGGCTAGCGGTCACTAGCGAAGCGCCTTAGGCAATCGGTTTTGTAGCGCACGCCATTTAGTTACACTTGACGAGGGAATCAAAGTAGTACCATATAATATAAGTTGATATTCCGGAATATCTGGCATGGAGTGAGCTGGGAAATCTGACCCCTTTATCCTGGTGCTCTGGAACTGAGAAACACTGAGAACTTACATGTTTTAGGCTTGATAGCTTATCGCATTGTGGTCATTTTTAGTCTATTCCGAAATAGATTCTGACCATTTTATCTTCTAGATTTGTGTCCGTTTAGCGTAAAAATGCCCCAACGTATTTTATTTCATGTAACAAAATTATTTCCCAATTTATTGCACAGTTTATTCGAAGAAATTTGCATAAATAAATAAACTCGAAAAACCCGACTTAGAAATGCATTTTCCTAGATATTGATGTCACCAGAGCAGCCATCGTGAATATTTTTACATTAACAGGTAAGTCTTGACTCAGAGATCTGGTGTGGCTAGTTTCTTTAAGGAAAATATCTGGTATCGATGAAATTGTTCACATGCCTAGAATTTTAGTTATTTTGTCTTGTGGTTGCCAATGTCAAAACGTGTTTTGTCAAAATACCAGGCGGGCACCCTTTATTTTCTAACAAATCCCCATTTGGCTGCCGGACTAAGATCATAGAACACAAAATGCAAACCTGGGGAAAATTGCAACAGTCCTTCGCTCAAATATAGCCGATATTTGGGTGAGTTTGACAGAGATTTGCAATAAACGACCCCATACATGACCTAAAGAAGATATCGGAATAATTGAAGCCATACATTGTTATGGACGCCGATTGCACATCGATTTCTGAACGGCGCCCGTACTCCTTCATCGTCTGTTCATCTAGTGATTTGCAAGAAGCAGTCCGTGATCCGCGACGGAGGTGATCCAGTTTACTCAGTAATGCGACCAAACATGTTCTCTCCCCCCCCCCCCACACGCATTTGTATTGCGAATAATACTACATCGAGGCATTAGCAGACATACACCTTTAATTACCATAAAAGGAAAACAGACAATGTAATTGGTGTAAACTAATAACGCTATTGAATACTGAACACTTGTACGACTGGGTTGCGACCGTATTGTCCAGAACTACTCAGATCAGACGAAAAAAACGTAATGCAAGTGTAAAACATTGGCGCCTGACAGAGAAAAGCTTTCAAACGATGGATTTCCTTCAATAATCAGTGTCGCTTAAACTAAACATTCCTTGTGTCGGAATGCGACAACAGACCACCTTCGTATGCATTTCTGCATATTAAATGATGGCTTCATTAAACAGAAAGCTGGTAAATGAATGGGTCGATGCCCTGGTCATGGTATCTATCTTATTATAGTATAGCAACAAAAGAAGAACAGCCCATAGCTCGTGTAACAAAACTATCGATCCAAATACACCGACACCAGGCAGCATCAACTGTCTTATGGCAGCAAATTATATTACACTCCAGCTTGGAATTGATCCCGCAAAATCGTGTCCTTTCCCATACATACAAATTGCAATATGACTGAGTGGATGTCTACCATCGAGATGGAGATGGGGAAATTACTATCGAGATTGGTGATTGTTGAAGCAACCTGAGCTAGTGTTGACCATATTGCCAGATTACGCCAGAGCACCATAAAATGTAATCCATTACACTAAACAGTGGTATTTTACAAAGTTTTGTAAGATCTGCTATGCAAAATATCAAAATTACTATGAAGTTCGAACTACATTTGCCAGCTTATGTGCAATTACACAGCGCCAGATTAAACTAGTCGTCCACGCAGAACTTCAGTGTCAATGATCAACAGGCAATTGCTCATATATAACACTGTGTAGGTGACATATTGGGAAAGAATTAACTTGGTTAATTCGGAGAATTAGGTTGATTCGACCCCCCCCCCCCCGCCCCCCGCCAGGCGAAAACAAAAATGCCAGAGAGTGTTACTATCAAGACAAGCCAACTAAATTATCTGTGAAAATAGTATATAATCTCGATGCGGCGCCAGCCTCGTATTAAAGTGAAGGTGAATTTTCCTGACACATTCCATTATTCTCTTTTCGTTTTTAATATTCCTATTTCCATATACCTAAACTAACCATGTATCATCTCCCTTTTTTTGTCATAGAAAAAACTCTCTTTTGACATTTCTACTATGGCATGATGATAAGGAAACATGAACTGCGTCACGCTGTATCAACGAAAACTTCTACCTTATACATGCATTTGAAAAATTAGATATTACGTACTAACGATGTTGTAGGATGAAGTTCGTCATTTTGTGTGGCATGTGAGTGCCTGTTGAATGCCGTATCTGACGCCGGTAGCTTAACCATGAGCAAATGTTTTTTTGTTATGAAGTGGACAACGTTATTGTATTCACGATCGGTCATGTCCAAATAAGGTTAACATTTCCTGATATTCTCAGAACATGCTCAACTATGTCAATATGTTGATGAAATATTATATTGATTGTTAAAGGGTATTTGGACCTTGTTATGCATATGCGATCCGTCGAAATCGGTTTTCGTCGATCTTTTCTAATTGTGCGTGCACGTATGGGAGAATTTATTTATTCATCAAGTTTTTTTCCAAATGGGATTCCACGAGAACTAGTCAAGTTCATATACATGTACTCATGATCGAAACTGCTATATAGGACTCGAGAACTGTCTTTTGATGGCTCTTGATGAATATCGCAGGACGGCTGTTGTGTATTCCGTGTTGAATTTGTCAACTATGTCCAATCGTTGAACTATTCCTTGCCGCGTTCCAAGACACAAATTTTATCATAAAAAATGTTTCAGTGACATAACTGAGCCAATTTCTTTAATATCTTATCCCCTGTTGTAATTTCTTTGAGGGACACTTCAGAAGTTGGAAACTAGTTACCAAGGGAATTACATGGTTTGAAAACGATGTTAGTAGAACGTCTCCAGAAAGAAGTTGTTTGATCCCTAATGTAGTATTTATTAATCTTCAGTATTGTCATTAGTTTCAATCATGCAATAAAGATTCATTCAGAGCATCGATATATAGCTGAAATATTGCTGAACGCAACGTTAAACCTTAAATCTCTCTCTCTATCTCTCCCTTCATTCAGAGCAATGAATAGAGGGAAAAGTCCACGAGCCAGGCAAGTAGTCGTTATCGGAGGGCAGATTAAAACTTTTGATTTGTTTGATTTTCGATAAGTTACCCATAAGAATTGTTTTGATCCACCTTACGAAGTGACAGCCCAGTCCAGATATACCAAACTATAGGTTCCAACCTCTATGTGGACTGTTTTTAAGAGTTGTTGAGAATTTTTACTAAAGTACGCGAATGCATTTAGAGAATATTTTAGTCACAAATTCGATGGGATTCAATGTATTCAGTTCCTTAATATAATATAAACTAACAATAACGGGGTTTTATTAAAAAAACATCGATATATATATTATCTGAATGGAGAAGTGACAGATTTTCAGGGGATTTCGGCCAGAGGGAACAATACTAGCCGTAAAAGAAACTTTGTCAAGTTTTATGTGATAGTTATGATCAGCCATAGTGAAGAAATGGTGTAAACACTCCTCCCCCAATTTACGGGTTTAATATATAGGAGGCAGGGAAATAGGATTCCTGTCAAATTCCCCTCTAATCTCGAATCTGAGTAAAAGGTAATATTTAGTGTGCCTTTATTCTCGAAAAGCAATAACACCTCCTGAATTTTCCCTGATCATAATCCCAAAATAGGGCGATACATGTAACCCATCCTCAGACATTCGTTTGAGGTGATGTGTTCTATACAATGTGATTTAAGATCACCTTTAAACAACAGTGTAATAGATTTTTAGAACGCAAACTAACATTTATTTTTGGCAGTATTGATTTTGATAGAATACCTGTGTTCAGTTTACAACATGGTTACAGTTGGGAATTGTGGTCATTAACCGTTCCCCCTTCACAATGCTCTCGCCATAAAGAGCAGTACAGGACCGTTGCTCATAACACAAGTGTGTTGATACATCTTCCTAGATAGGGTGAAAAGCTCAGGCCAGATACATGTGTTAGGTGACCCAACCGAATGATATGAGTCGATTCCATCCAGCCAGCTAAGCCTGTCCAAGTGTGCAATCTCAAGTACAAGTTTCATTTGAGGATATTTTTTGTATACCCTCCATTCTTCTTGTTCCCAAAAGAATTGATGCTCATGATTTTCAGCACTGGGTT
This sequence comes from Hanleya hanleyi, assembly GCA_036873755.1. Taxonomy (NCBI): domain Eukaryota; kingdom Metazoa; phylum Mollusca; class Polyplacophora; order Lepidopleurida; family Hanleyidae; genus Hanleya; species Hanleya hanleyi. The sequence continues at coordinate 83,571 of JAVTVY010034821.1, read as the reverse complement.
GTTTAGACTAGATACTACCTCTTCCTTCCGAGATTGGTAAAAAGACAGAGGTCCAATGTACGATAAATAGTGTTTAATGTGTAGGAACCTTTGGTCATTATCTAGGATAAAGTTCGGGCCTGTAGTCAGTGTCTTACCCTAAGGGGGATTATTGCTGGTAAAGGACAATCCATTTCTGACCTGTTCTCTCAATCCAGTGTTTTAGTGTCGAGAGAACTCTGGTCATTGTTGAAAATAGGGGGATATAATTTCCAGAAAATGCTTTTGGCAGACCATCCATGCGTCCTGTTCTCAACAATTCAGATGTCCATGATTTGCAGCATTTGACTGATTCCCGTTCTGTCCTTCCGATATGATGTGTCACGGACAGGATCACACTTTATCTTGCATAGTGTTTTTGTGTGAAAGAAACATGTCGGCCACAATGTTCTGGTCTGTACTCTCAAGACTGTGTCGTAGTCCAAAGAGAATTTTTGACATGGCTTAAATGAACAATACATTTGTTACCTGTTCTCTGAAGCCGTTGTTTTAGAGACAAGAGTAATTTGCTAATTGTCGAAAGTAGACAACAAATTACGGATATATTTTCTGAAATCGGTCTTAGATTTTCTGACCTGTCCTCTCAATGGTTTAGTGCGAAGGAAAAATGAAAAAATTTGGTCGCCATTGTTTTCAACAATCACGGGCGAAAATGCATTTCTGGCCTGTATTCTCAAGCATTAGACTCTGTAGAATGAGTTTGTAACAAAACTTCACAAAACAAGTCAAAGGTATCTTCTATGCAGTACGAATATGTTAATAAAGGAAATCAATTCTGAGCTTTGTCAGTATCATTACCCACTTTAAAAAATCTTTAGGTACTGGTTTCTGCCTAAATAGTTGGTTGCTCTGTCCGCATGATCTTTCAATTAAATTACATGATGAGGTTCTCTCCAAATCCGACCGAGTGGTAGATTCAAGAGTCAAGAGTTATACCCACAGCAAAGTTAGGAAGCGTCTCCATTAATCGTTGTTCCTTCAATCGCGAATTTTGTTTGGTTTTCTCGAAGAATTACAAGCGTCTGGTGCGATCCTATCGGGAATTCATCGAGAAAACGTCAAGAAAATAAAATAGAAAAACCCAAATCGTTTTCAAAATTCTCGATTGATTTTCTCGATATCGGTTCTTATTCGTTCTTTTTGACCCATCGCGAATTAATCGGGGTTTTTTTCGATCGAGAGATTGTCGAGAAATTTAGATCGAGAAAGCGTCGAGAGAATATCGCGAAACCACCGAGATGCGAATGAATACAATGTCATTATCAGGCTAACACCTGTTTACGCCGCTGTGCGTTATTGCGCTATAAAGTATAGGTCAGGATAAAACTGAACTATTGCCGGCGCTTTTCCAATGAAAAACTAACGTATTATGTCCGTTGTTATTTTAAAGAACTAAGTAGGAGTTGAATATCACATCTTCATTGGCAACGATATATTATTTTACCAAATTAATGAACACAATGTTTTCAAACCTCAGTTCGTGGATTTTTATTTGAAAAAACCCTCCATTATTCCACCACTTGGAATTCGTATGAAACCACACATTCTAGCAGCTGGTATTAAACTTAGTCAAATATTACCTAACAAGAATTTGGTCTACTGAGAGAGAAATACAGATCGCATCAGGCTATTTATACGGATGGTTCTAAAGATGGTGAGAGAGTAGCATGTGCTACTATCTTTAGTTCCAAAACTAAAACCTGTCGACTACCAGGTAAAAGTTCGATATTCACTGCAGAAGCAAAACATATATTGTTGGCTTTAGAAGATATTGGTTCCACTAAAAGAAAAACATATGTCATATTCTCAGATTCACTGTCATGCCTCCAAGCGATTAAAAGTGGAACTTCGACTCATCCCACTATCTTGAGTATTCTACAACTACATGACTGTAGATTTGATCAACAGATTGAAATTGTGTTCTGTTGGTTGCCTAGTCACGTTGGCATCAAAGGTAATAATGAGGCTGACAGGATGGTTAAGGCAGCCCTAGATGATGAGATTGATCCTGCTGGAATGCCATATAGCGATTTCCGGTCCTCTATCTGTACTTATGTGAGACGGCGGTTTCAATCTTTATGGGATGCTGTGAATAATAACAAACTTCATGAGTTCAAAAAAATTGTAGGCTATACTCATCTGAACAGCCAGAAACGTTTCGATCAAACCATGATCAGGCAATGTAGAATCGGTCATACACGATTAACTCACGAACATTTACTAAAAAAAGAGCCAGTCCCAAGGTGTGTTCCATACCATGAAGATCTCACGGTGAAACATATTCTTATCGATTGCATAGATTTTAAGATTGTAAGAGATGCTTTTTATCGAGCGACTACTTTGGAAGATCTTTTTAGTCGGGTGAGGGAGGATTGCATCTTGGGTTATTTGAGAGAAATCGGGCTGTTACATAAGTTTTAATGTGTGTATGTTTTAATGCGTTGTATTACTAAGTTAGTGACTTGAGTACTTAGAATTTTGTTTGATCGTCGCTATATAGCTGAAATATTGCTGAACGCGACATTAAACCTTAATTCTCTCTCTCTCGCTCTCGCTCTCTGACTACCCCGTACGACCCATGTCTATAGCATGTTATCGCCGGCAGTTTATCTTTTATATTTATAGGAAATAATCGACAATTAAATCATTTTACGCTTGTAAGTTACAACAGTTAAAGTCCTGTAGAAATCCTGTAGAAAGGAAAAAAAAGTGTTAAGTCTGCAGTGGAAGTCGACATTTTGCAGACATTAAATGATTAGTATCTGTACTTTTCTGATCTTCCGCGAAGGAATAATAATGCGTACTCCACGCATGACATAAGGAATATACACATATTATATTTGATGACGGACTGACTGGACTATTGTTCAACAGAAAGTTTACGGCATTTGCCCGACAACCTGGAGAATAGCGATTCTTCCTTACAGTTGTCTTGTACGCTATCAGTGTATTAAACTGAATTGCCTCATTGATTCCTTCCTGCACCACTATTTCAAGAATTTGACATACACACGCAACTTGGCTGGTTGGGACACAATAATTATAAACTTTATTGCTAATCGTTCACGCTAAACTTGATAAAAATAATCCCGAGGCTGAACGAGGCTTCCGAGTGGTAGCCTGGTTCCCTAGTATACTTGTATAGGTAAGCAATGTGACAGTAAGTTAGGGTATTAGGCTAGGCGAATTCAATAGCGGCACTACTTCCATCGGTTTTTAATCGTTTTTTCCCTCCACTGGGAAAATTCTCGAAGGTTTCTCGACTGATTCTCGATATCGTTTTTCATTCGAGAAATTCTCTCCAATGGAAACCGATCAAAATAACGAAAGAAAACCGACTTCGCGAATCTTTCGAGTTTTCTAAAAAAAATTCTCCATTCGCTCTCACCTTTGAAAATCTCGATATCTAGAAAAAATACAGATTTCTCGACGAAAAACCGAACGATTTTTGGAGACGCTTCCTTATCTCCATTTTCTATAGTTTTCAACCGTATGCGTGCTTAGACATAATGTACATATCAAAGCATACAGGTTCTAGTCATTACACATATATGTACGAATATTGACCGTAAGCATCGTAATATCATTATTCGCTAACTTAACGTACATGGGGACTTCTCAGTGTTTACTTTGAGAGCAATTATGTGCTCCACCATAAAGAATAAAAGGAAAGCTGGAATCACAAACCAGTGATTGTCCATCAAATCCTGTTTCGTTTTGAACCATTACCCATTACAAGCGTCTAGTCCGTCATTCATAATTCAGCCGTCGTCCATTAAAGAATATCCGCGTCCATAATCCATAAGACCTATTCCATAATCCATATAACAGTATTAGCACCAAATTCAAAAGGACACTCATAGTATACATAAACGTAGGCTAGTTTCCTGCAAGAGAGAAGCGGTCAACAGTTTTCAATGAGGCCGACAATACATCATGATGTTCCAAAGTTATAAAATCCGTATCGCTGGTCAGTATTCTTAATCCATAATAATCGCTGTAAAGTCGCCATCTAGAGAATGATGTATCTCAGTCACGCTTTGATTGTGCATGTTCATATGAACACCATGAGGATCGTGATGTACATGGGTTCATACGGCCCCTAGCCCCGGATTAAGCGGAATTAGACAAGTTACGAAACGTAACGCCATAGATCTTGCACGCTACGCTCGTATTTTTTATCAACATGCGATATGTATCGCCTAATTTGAGAGACTTTGAGTGGAGGCGCTTGTTGGAATAGCCCTGTTTTAGAAGTTTCTGCAACAATGTTTGTGACGTTGATTAAAATCGTCACATTTAACACAGGATCTAGCAAATGCCACTAGGCGAGATATGTATACGCCATATGGAGGTCCCACTGGAATATTTACTATCCAGAAAGGGATAGTTTACGATGTCGAAACTGTAATCATCTCTTTTTTCATAAAGTCGACGAGAGAGAATGGCCGCTTCATTTTTATAGAGATATAGATCTAAATATGATGTGCCTGTGGGGCAATCTGTAGTTTCCTTCAAAACCAGTGAAGGTGGATATATATCCTTCACTGCGTTATTTATATAGCGATTATCCACAGCGAGAAGATCGTCTATATAGCGTTTGTTGAATGAAAGGAACAGGCTTTGAATGGATCGGTTTTTGAAAGCGCCTGCATATAGTCATATTCATAAGAGAACAGATACAGAACAGATATCCTAGATTCTGATATTTTAACTGCAGTGAACACCTGGGAGGTGAGGGTGTTCGCTTTCTATGTGAAGACTGCGTTTGTAGAAATATCGGACAATATTTCTCTCTTTGAACCACAAAATCTTCGCGCTTGTGTTTATGTTGCGTTTCTGCATTGAGCGTCTCCAATCGACGTGAAACGTCATGATATGGTTGCATAATGACAACGAGTTCGTAAACAATTTTTTCAAATTGAGAAAGTCAACCATTGTTACTTTTTCGAAAAAAATCTTCGGTGGATTAGCACTGATGTTCACTGGATTTTCGCGCAGATTAATGGCAATGCACGTGGATGGCGGATTAGACCTCAAAAGAATAAGAAATCCTTTGTAGGTTCTGGCATATATAAGAAAATATCCACAAAATTAATCCAATTTTCCAGAAATGATGTATCCGAAGTTTGAAATTTTCCTCGAGGCAGCAATCATTCTGACGAATTCGTAAATTCAGCTATGTAAATATACCCTTAATAGTGTACGTTCTATCAATCTCCGCAGCGATTTATGTTGCGTCCGTCCACGTAATACATCTCTTTAAGCATAGTGTAGGAGTCGTCACTGGGTAACGTCTACACCAAATATACTGCTGATCAGTTCAGAAGAGAAAAGGTGGACAGAATCGTGGAATCTGATATTCTTAGGTTTGATTTTTCGAATTTGTGTCCCCATGAACGGCAAGGTCCATATTTAGCAGAATAACTTCAGTATCTAAGTGCTAAATTAATTAATTGAAGGAAACCGTTCTTATCAGCGAATCCTATTCATTGACCACATGATTAGGCACCCCATGACAACTGCTCAGACACGGATTACGCCTTATTCATGTCGTCCTCCATTCAACATGCCCAGATGTGGTCAACATTTTCTAAACGACAGCATGCCATTCCCTTTGATAATACATGTACCTATTGTAGATGAGGTTATTTAATCTAATGACATTTCGCATAATTATCTGTGCTACGTGTGGCACGAATAGTTATTGCAGGTTCCACTATTTTTTGTGGAAATGCACATGTGGCAATCTTGCGGCCGGTGGTTGTCTGAATGTCTGTTTGTACTTGAGTTTGTATGAAATAGCAATATTCGACCGCTTTCTCCTGCCGCTGGAATTATTTTATCTGCTCACAGATTACCATGGTGAAATTATATTATTCGGTATTTGTGTAACCATATTAGTGCAGCGGGCCCAGGCCGTACATGTTATTCTAGATGTCCAAGTAATCTCGGGCTATCAAGGAATTTTGCTGAGATATGCCATGGAGTTCAGAATGGTTGACCTCGAGCAATCAGCCTTCTCAACTGTATGTTTTGACAGAGTACCCTTTGATGCTGTTTCATGACTGAAAGTTGGAGATTGTGGCGTAGTCGCCGATGATAATTACCGCTCTCCATATCGTGATGTTTACACTCTTCATGCTTTGGAGAATCTCTCATTGTGTTTGTCTGTTATTGATACCATTGGAAGTTATTCCTGGTCAGGGGTGTACATGTAGATTCGCCAAAGCTGGAACGAACTTATATTAACGTTTATATATACTTCTTGAGACTAGTAACATATATCACTGGAGTTTCATAGCTTTATGTATATCTAACGAATTCATCGGGATAGCTTTGTTGTCGTTTATTCGTCAATGAAGGGAATATCAAAACCATACCATTTCTCATGTCAAAGAAAGAAATGAGCATGAACTTACTGCAATAAAACTTTACGGGTCATATTTGAGAGTTGCAGACGGGAAAATTATCATGTATTCGCAAGCTCATTCAAACCCAACTACAGAGAGAGAGGAGTAAGGTTTAGCGTCGCGTTCAGCAATATTTCACCTATATAGCGACGATCAAACACACTTCTAAGTATTCAAGTTAATAACTTAGTAATCCAACACGTTACAACTTATGCAACAAATTGGTTTCTCACAAATAACCCATGACAAAGTCCCCCCTCACCAAAAAGATCTTCCAAAGTAGTTGTTCGATAAAAATAATCTCTTACAATCTTAAAATCTATACAGTCGTAAGAATATGTTTCACTGTTCGATCTTCGTGGGATGGAATACACCATCGGACTGGCTCTTTTTTTAGTAAATGTTCGGGAGTTAATCGTGTATGGCCGATTCTACATCATCTGATCAAGGCTTGATCGAAACGTTTCTGGCTGTTCAGATGAGTATAGCCTACATTTTTCTTAAACTCGTGAAGTTTGTTATTATTCACAGCATCCCATAAAGATTGAAACAGCTTTCTCACATGAGTACAGATAGGAGGTCTGAAATCGCTGCATGGGATTCCAACAGATTCAAACTCATTATCTATACTCAATGTCTAAATTTCAAACAGGCCGGTGCAACAGACATCAACCAATCCAAATCGTTCTTCTATGTGTAAATGTACACCAAACTAGCTAAACAAAAGACTTCGTTGGAGGAGAGAGGGAGGGAATTTGGCTTAATGTCACACTCAAGTTTGTTTCACTCATATGCTGACAGTCAGTTTGGTTGGTGGAGGAAGCCGGAGTACCCGGAGAGAACCACCGCCCTTCGGCAAGTAACTGACAAACTTTCACACATGGACCAGCTGGGCTCGAACCCGTGCCGGTTCAGCGGTGTGAGGCTAGCGGTCACCAGCGAAGCGCCTTAGACCACTCGGCCATGATGATTTGTACAAACACTGTACACTACATATATGGTAGAGCAGAGTGCATGGGTCTGCCCTTATCTTCATCTATCTTATATTGTTCACAACGTTGCTGAAGTGTCTTTTGAACAGCCTCTGTTAGAGGGTTAATCTGTCAACACTTCTCGAAACACGGCGATGCATATAAAAACTGACGTTACGGAATTTTAGGGTACGTCGGAAGGATCCTAACCTCGCTGTTAACAATTTTCAGTCATATCACGACGATCCTGTCACATCATTTCGAAACAAGTTCTCTTCCCGCTGAGCGCCAAGCGATGAGATATAAGTTACATATCTTATCCATTCTTATCGAAACAACACTGATATAGTTTCACGCACATTCGTCTCACTCGCAAGCCAAACACTCTCAGCCTCTGCTCGACTCATTGGCGGATATTATACCATTACTGACATTTTGTTGTGGTTGATACGATATGAAATTTGCCAAGGAAACCCAATATTGACCGATGCTGAAGGCAAGGTGCTTAGGGTGGATTATTGAGAAGATCGGATAGAGAGTCTCAACGCCCGCTGAGTGAGTTACATGTCCATTACAAGCGTCTAGTCCGTCATTCATAATCCAGCCGTCGTCCATTAGAGAATATCCGCGTCCATAATCCAAAGACCTATTCCATTTCCATATAACAGTATTAGCACCAAATTCAAAAAGACAAAAGTATACATAAACATAGGCTTGTTTCCTGCAAGAGAGAAGCGGTAAAATGTAAAGAAACTGTAAATGTATATACATATACGTGAATATCCGTAGAGGAAACCTGTCTGGTCTGGACATATTTTCAGTCCGATTTTCCGGCAGTCAAGTCTTTCACATGTTGATGAATTATTTAGCACAGATCAAATGCATACACAGACAGAATGGCATGAACATATAAAAGCTACATCAATGTTAGCAAAGTACGCTTCCAAAACTTGTTAATCTGGCTGAAACCAACAAAACAGTTGAAATATTTAAATATCAGCAAGATACCTTACGTCGGATATATAAATACGAGATCGTCAGATATATATCTCTGGCGATTTAAAATATGTATTTAAAAATCTTTCACGGATTTTGTTTTCGCTGATATAGGATTTAAATTTTAACAAACTCGTTGCTTATTTCACATGCATTTTCAACTGTTTTATATATATGGCTACCAAATACTAACTATTTTTTAAATAAATATATTCAGTCAGAAAGAAACAAACGTCGCCTCATACATAGAACACAATATACAAGTTCCTGCAGTCCTTCACTAAAATGTAAGCCGGCGTTTCAGTTATGCACAAAACAACTCCAAACATGACATTTTGAAAATCTTGAAGTCATTAACGCCAGAATTGTTATCGACGACAATCGTATATCGAATTCTGAATGGTGCCTATACTTCCTTTTTCCATTTTGTTTATCTAATGCTTTTCAATAACTACTCCCTGATTCAAACCGAAAATATGATTCCAGTGTATTCAGCAGTTCTGTCTTTCTCTCCGCAATACATTTTTTCATATATACTCAGTGGTATAACGCCACTGATGTTAAAACAAGGCATTGGCAGAAAGACACATTGAACTAAAAGCTTCAATTAACATAATAGGAAAACAGGCAATGTAATCCGTGTAAATGGATAACGTTCTTCAATGTTGAACACGTGTACAGCTGGCTCGCAACAGTTTTGTCAGGAACTCTCTCAAGGTGTTCAATCGAGATGAAATACGAAGCTGCGCATCTGAAAACCCCTCGGCTCTGGGCGCCAGCCATTCATAATGTATTCAATTTGAAGCAAGACTTCAGGAACACCAAGCAGTCAAGTGACAAATATACAGATTATGAAAAAAATTGCCATTAGAAATGGCCTCTAAGGTTTATGTCCAATCAGAGAAGTCGGTATTCATTACATAAGTCTGTTGATGCATCGATGATGTATACCAAATTTTGTCATAGAGCATTTGAAAATTATCAGAGATAGAGATCATTAATGATTTCGCATAAATTAAAGATGGCCGCCCATCCTTCCCACCACTCAGAGAAACTGATGTGGTTATTCATTGCAAGTGTCTTGATACATGGATGCTGTATACCAAGTTTCATATAGAACACTGAAATGGTATCAAAGATATACATCATCAAAGATTTTGCATAAATTAAAGATGGCCACCAAGGTTTCCGCCCAATCAGAAACACCAGAACTGCCATTTATCGTAAGTCTATTGATGCATCGATGATATATGCCAAATTTTACATCGAGCACTCGAACGGTATCAGAGATAGAGATCATTAATGATTTCGCATAAATTAAAGATGGCCGCCCATCCTTCCTGCCACTCAGAGGAACTGATGTGGTTATACATTGCAGGTCTCTTGATACATCGATGCTGTATACCAAGTTTCGTATAGAACACTTGAATGGTATCAAAGATATATATCATTAACGATTTTGCATAAATTAAAGATGGCCGCCAAGGTTTCCACCGAATCAGGGAAACTGGTTTGGTCATTCCTTTGAAGTTTCTTGATGCATCGATGATCTATACCAAGTTCATACACGGAACAGTGAAATGGTACCTAAGATACACAAGATTAATGATTTCGCATAAATTAAATATGGCCGCCAAAGTTTCCAACCAATCAGGTCCAGATTCAACAGGGTTCTGGGTCATGAGCATATGGATGTGCAGTGCAAGTTTGGTGTGCCTAGGGTAAGTCGTTCTAAAGATATCTTGGTAACGAGAAAGCTGTGATGGTTTCGCATAAATTAAAGATGGCCGCCAAAGTTTCCAACCAATCAGGTCCAGATTCAATAGGGTTCTGCGTCACGCGCATACGGATGTGCACTGCAAGTTTGGTCTGCCTAGGGTAAGTCGTTCTGAAGATATCTTGGTAACGAGAAAGGTGTGACGGACGGACGGACAGACGGACAGACGTACATGACGACGACAATACCCTTCGGCCAAATTTTGGCCGAGGGGTAAAAAACCGTAACACAAATGTAAAACAGTGCTGCCTGACGTGGAACAGCTTTCAGATGCAAATTGCATTTCCATCCTTGTGTCGGAATGCGAAAACAGAGTGCCTTCGTACGAATTTCCGTGAATGGAATAGTTGTTTGGTACAGTCAGAACGAAAACGAGTAAAGCGGATCTTTGTGAATATTAAATCATGGATTAAGCGTCAGATCCGACATTCAATATTTAGCCGTTGTCCATAAAAGAATTTCCACCTCAATGAACGAAAGACCTATTTGGTTTCACAGTGGGCCCCAACCCCAAACAGGTAGGAAATAAAAATATTAGAAACAATTTTTCATCCATACAATCGTCCGTCATTAAATATTCAGCCGTCGCCCATTAAAGAATTTCCGCGTCTATAATATAAAGACCTAATTCATATAATAGCGAATTCAAATTAGAATAATAAATCACAGTATACATAAAACTAGGCTAGTTTCCTACAAGAGAGAAGCTGTCAACAGGCAAGACATCATGATGTTCCAAAAATATCAATTCAGTATGCATGGTTGATCAGTATGCTTATTCCATATGATTTTCGTTGTGAATTACAAGCGTCTGGTACGTCATTATTATGCCGTCATGAAGTCTTTATCTAGATAATCATGTATCTCAGTCACGGTTTGATTATGACTGTTCATACGAACACTATGAGGATCTTGATGTAAATGGGTTCGTACGGCCCATAGCTAGGGGTTAACCGGATTGAGACACGCACCGAAACGTAACGTAATAGATTTTGCACGCTACTCTTGTGTTTTGCTATCAGCATGTCATATGTATCGCCAAATTTGAGAAACTTTGAGGGGAGGCGCTTGGGGTATAGCCCTATTTTATAAGTTTCTGCAATAAAGTTTCGTGACGTTGATTACAATAGTCTCTTTTAACACAGGATCTAGCAATGCTACTAGACGAGATATGTACGCGCCATATGCAGGCCCCACTAGAATATTGCTGCCTAGAAAGAGATAATTTCCGATGTGATAATCATCTCTTTTGTCGTAAAGTCGACGAGAGAGAAGATCCGCATCATTTTTCTAGAGATATAGGTCTAAATATGATGTACCGTTACGGCTATCTGTGGTTTCCTTCAAATCCAGTGAAGGTGGATATATATCCTTCACCGGGTCATGTATACAGCGCTTATTTATAGCGAGAAGATCGTCTATATAATGTTGGATGAATGAGATGGACTGGGCTTTAAATTGATCGGTTTTTGAACGCACCGTGTTCATAAGAGAACAGATATAGGTCAGCCAGATAGGGTGCACAAATACCATTGGAATACCTATATGCTGTTGATATCTTGTATTGCCAAATTTATTTATGAGAAATTCTTCTGACTCCTGACATTAATATATAGGTAATAAATTTTCTTGAACACAGATACTTTTAATGAACTCACACGGCCAATAAGCTCCTGATGAGGGATTGTAGTATATAGAGTCGAAAAATCCCATGTGGATTCATGTCTGTATGGTATGTGACCTTTAGCATCAAGTCCTTCTATAAGACATTTTTTTTCAATTTCCACATACATTCAATGCCAAAGTTTTTAGAATAGTGAGGCTATACCTTTCCCGAAATGCTTTGCTTGCTGAAGGACCCTCGTCAACAGGGTTGAAAGAAGCTTGGTTGTACAGCTTCTAGAACCAGCGACGAATCTACAATGTAGCTTTGTATGCGGAGTCCAGCACACTTTTGGTGTGTCGTTATGAGTGGTTGGAAGACAACTACCTCTGTCCTTGAGAAACGTTTTGTGATTGCGAAATAAATCTTTCAGAGTAAGTTTGGGAGTAAGTGGGCGTATTTGATGATGGTATACTTATACTCAATTCCTCAACCTGCACCTGGTAATAGTAATATTTACATATGAATATTATATTATTTGGAGCCTTGTTTGCTGGGACTATGACGAATTTACCCTGGAGATTTGCTATAACTTCTTGCGAATTGAGGCTTCTCGGCACTTGTTTTGCGTGTGCAATATGGCGGTTTCTGGGTTGTTGACTTGTTTGTGTTAGAATACTTAAGAATTTTGTCCAGTCGTCGCTATATAGCTAATATATGGTTAAACCTTAATGCTCTCTCTCTCTCTCTCTCCCCCCTTTCACAATCACAACTATAGCCTAGCATTATTTCCCATTACACTGCAATAAAACTATTGACGAGGAATAACGAAAACCCACTACGCGTTATCTGTTACGTCAGCAGCAGATCTAGCTACACGGCTACAGTCTCCCACAAAAGTAAGAGGTTCTGTGGCCAGCCTACATGAATCCGGTCCACCATTTATAATATTCAGATTAATCCTACTATAGACAAGCGACAGAGCCCAATCATCGTATCCACTCCTTGATGTCAAAATAAAGATAACATTTCTTGACTATTTTCAGCAGATACCAATATTTAGAAAAAAACGCACAAATACGGAAAGAACCAAGCTGTCTTATCAGAAGAAAACTTCTGGTCATTGGTTATTTGAGTTGTTTATCCGTGCACGAACCGTATGTGTCTATTCGCCTGTTATGTTTTCTTTTCTAAAGCAAGACTTGCTTCATTTATTTATTCCAAAGGAGTTTTCGCGAGAACCAATCGCATTTATATTATATCGTGAAGCCGACTCATATCTACCAGGAGTAATCTTTGTCGGTATTTCTCTCTGTATTCCTCTTATCTGTTACCAGCTTCAACGTTAATTGCTTAAGCTAATCGGATGCGCGAAACGTTTGTCGATTGTTCTTGTTGAGCTTGAGCAACTGCCTACTACTCAGTGTTAAAACAGTCGCCCCTGTCCAAGGGGGTAATAGCCATATGCCTCGTTCCGTGGGACCAGCTTTAATCATGAGAAAAGAAATATTGTCCCGGCAACAAAATGAGACCGAAGATTCCAACTTTCATCCCTCATTTGCAATATTCATTATGCCGTCGAGATTGAGACAAATACATGTGGATTGAAGTTTTGTTTGAGATGAATTTTGCTCAAGATCCTCTGTACAAATCATTGTGATTGTAGTTTTATGACTTGTAAACATGGTGAAGAATGAAGCGCTTGGTCGGGTTCGGGCCTCTCTGATATTTATTCTGAATACGACCTGCATTCTATAAATACTCCCTCGTTTGGGTTGTATATCTGGCGGTCACATACTTCATTTTCCATCAGATGAGTTGATAGGGCTTTTACATCATCGCTCTGAAATGTTTTTGTCTAATACCGCTAAAGCCGGTGCTAGGAGTCTTGTGGGCATGTCATTGAAGATGTCCACATGAACAGCTACAATAAAAGATTGGCTGGAACACAAATTATCACAGGGATCCCTTGATTCGCGTGATATTTTTAGAAATGCGCAGTCGCTATATTCGTCTGTGGGGTCATATGACCTCCTGCCAGTAGGCCGGAATCGTTTTCCGCCAACCTTTTAATGCTGCGTTAATTGTTACCTTGGCGATATGAGATGATATTGAAAATCTGTTTCTTGTCTCAGGAAAGGTGATTGGTAAGGAACGGAAACATCTACAATGTTTCACGTGTAGTCATTATCTTGTCAGACTTATCTCATTACTGCTAAGAAGGATGGAATTGGACGCTCTTGCCACAAATTCCGCGTCAATGACAGAAAAATAGTTTACGGATTATGCAACGTCGAGATGAACTAAGTAGATAGTAGTGGTTGGAGAGAACTTTCCCATATGAGTGTGTCGTGTGATTAAAGATGAGAGAACTACAGTGGTGTATATATGGACAAAATCTCGGGCTCGCGAAATTAATTAAGTAAATGCCATTAGGGAGAATTTTGATAAATTGATGAGTGGTGAGATACATTGTATCATTTGCAACGGTGATGATCAGGTGATGTAATTCGAGTAAAAGCTCATGTATTCAAAACAAACCCGACACCTGAACAGATATGGTACATGCGTACTCGACGCAACACGGCGTCGAAACATTGAAAACACAGAAAAACACGTATGGTCATACATTTATTTACACGTTTCCCCTCGAGGTAACAATATTACATTACCGTAACTATACACCCGATAATAGTATCGGTATAATGGAAGACATGTATATGTCAATATAGCCGCAAAGCGCTCGTGGAAAAAGATATCTGAGAATTTATCCGCACTTTAGCACGTATAAGTTTTCATCAAGAATCAATGATTCTCATTCCAAGCAGGAGACTAGAGGCCGTATAATTGCAACCACTTGGCTGCAAACCCTGATCGCCGTGTGAATAATTCCTCTTTCCTCTTTTACTGCATTAAGTATAATGGGAAGCCATATCAAAATTGCGATCTGAGGATTTTTTCACGCCAGGACAACGACCTCCAGATCCACAACCCAGAAGAAGTAAGTATTGATCAACACATCGATAATGCACTACCAAAACCCGTCAGCAGGCATGCATTACAACTGTGTCCTCCCATCTATCACAATCAGGCAATTATCAGGCAAACACAAAGAATATAATCTTGTGCACAGAAGGACGAGCTGATAAAAACAATACCACCGTAAGTCTCAATGAAAAGGACTACATAGTGGAAGCGCGCAGACAGTTGTACGATAGTATACATTATATCGAAATAAAATCCATGAATATGGAAAACACTAAGAAAATGATACTACAGACAGTCGCTAGGTTGAATGCTAGTGAAGTTCTCAGTCAGAAGACTGAATTTTCTGCTGAAAGTTTCGCCCAGGAAGCCTACACCATATGTTCTACCAAATTAATACATAAAGTAGAAGGGGCAATTAAAAAACTTGGTCCTGTAAAACCTGAGCTACCGGTCGACCTGAAAATCCCAGGAAGACCGATCATCTCTCAATGCGGGCCCCTACTGAAGAAACTAGGGCGCTACCTGGATTTCTTCTTATCCCCATAGTGAAGGAACAAGAAACCTACTTAGGCGATACCTCAGAATTCATCAATGAGATTGAAACATGTCGAATACCAACTGAGACGTCACCTATTACGTATGACATTACCTCGTTATACACGAACCTCGGATTCAATGAAATCCTGGAAGCACTCAGTAATCTGACTACCTACGAAAACATGGATTACAATATCTCAAAACCTCCCATCGATCTGTTGCTTGAAATAGCACGATTGATTCTTGAAAAGAATGATTTCAGGTTTCAGGACAAACACTTCAGACATATTGTCGGAGCACCACGGGGAGCAGTCCCTTCTCCTGAACTGTGCGATATAGCGATACACAAGCATATGAATTAGCTAATTGCCACATTCCCACACAAAGAAATGATTATGTTACACAAACGTTTCGGGATGATGGCTTCATACTACTACAGGCAAATAAAGCCGTAGCTGAGAGTTTCTTTGGGATGGCTAATAACGCACATCCTCTATTGAAATTCACGTATGAAATATCTGAAAACGAGGCGAATTATCTAGACGTTACCGTTTTCAAGGGGAAAAGATATTCGACTGACTCAATACTTGATATGAAATGCTACACAAAGCCCACTAAAACCTACCAATACCTACACAGTAAATCAGCACACCATGAGGCGTGCTTCAAATCTTTCATTACGGGAGAATTGAAAATATATATACGAAACTGCAATAATACTGCAGACTACATAGACTAGTCAGAATACTTCAAGCAAAGCTTAAAAAGAGAGGATACTCTACCCCGGAAATTGCTGACAGAAACAAATACCTCAAGATGAACGAGGGCATACAGAATAAGTCTGTACTGAAACGACGTGTGGGTTATATAACGAATTTCAATCCATACACGAAATGGCTGAAAGGGATCTTGAAGAAATTGTGGATCACAAACAAACATGCCGTAAACTTTACCAGCCAGCCACAATTACGCTAAAGGCGGAGTAAAAACATCAGTGATATACTGAAAAAGTCAAAAATTTGACCATATCGCTCAAAGCGTAGGCTCCCTGATGAGGGTTTCGCTGGTCAGAAAGAAGAATTTTCGACCTAAAATAACCCGAAACTTGCACCCGCAGATACTAAACAATGAATACAAGGGATAATCTTGAAAAACAATACGGGCAAGTAGGAGTCTGGGTTTTCACCAGTATTATTGTAGGTGTGGCCCTGGCCCCCTAGGACCAGTATTATTATACTATCTTATTTACTTCTTCTCTTGTAGGAGCCTGGAATCTGTTGTCATTAGTCCCAATTCTCGGCCTCTGTTGGCCTATATTGTCTCCTTGTATTAATTTATACGATCTCGTTCATTGGTGCATTGATAAACAATTCGGAAACGAACAACGAATTTTTGGTTAATCCGATTTATTCTTGAGAACCTTTTTTTAGACAGTTCGTGAATATCCCCTGGATTGTCTGTTATTTTTTAGCTTTGCGCCGCTGACAATTAATCTACCTGCATTATAATTTGAACAACGACCCAGTCTATATTTCTTCTGAAAAATCAAATGCACATTCTCTGGAACGTCAATACGAATGAAAAGCGATGTTCCCCGGAGACAGTGACGGTGGTAATCATTTCGATTTAAAACTCTTTGCGACCATATTGTAACAATTCAGTTCTTTTGATCACATACAATATATAGACATTTGTCCAACTCAGCCAACATGCGTACCGCTTCAAACACCATCTGTTGAAGAAATTTGTCGTTGAGAGTGATAATAGATGTACAATTATCATATTTAGTACTGATAGTATGTGGGCGTGATTAGGGGGATAATCGAACAAGCGATTCTAATAGGATACATTTGAATTCACAACTAATTATATAGAATATAATTTAGAGCGAAAACCTGCATATCTCTCCTCAACATCTTCCTTCAGATAATTGGATTGTTGGCTGTTGTATGTAACTGGATGTTTACGTGTATGAATACGGAAACGTCAAAATTGAGATAATCATACCTCATAATTATTAGCACTTTATAAGGTCAATTTTGTTGACTCGTCCTACATATGTAGAAATTCCGAAAGAATGTCACCACAGACGTGAAATTGTCATTGGACATGTGCCCTTGTTTTAAGCTTGCTTGGTACCATCTGAGATTGGATTACTGACCGAACTCTTAACATTTCTTTCGTTGGATGAATCCCCCAAATCGTTTTGTAATATCGGGAAGGGAGTCTCCAGAATTGATAGATAGTCTTGAGCGACTGGAGTTTCTTGACATCCTTTCTGAGTTCGGAAAACCATGTCTACTCGTCAGTCGATCTATTTGTTCCACTCTTTTTTGTATTGTTTCCGTGCTTGCACTTTTCGTGAACTAGAACAACAAATTTGTTATCATACCCTATTGGAACTTCCAATTATTAATTTGATGTCTCCAGGGACCGTTTCAAATATTACAAAAAATGTGCCAGCGGTGGACAATATTGATGCTGTTATGAGCATAACTTTTCAAACTGATGATCAAGCAATAATATATAGGTCAATATTTAGCCGAGGTTCTTTGCTGCATGTAGGCTATACATCCGGCTGTGGCTTTTCCAAAATGTACGATTACAACCTAGAAACTTGGTATACCGGTTCTGACTCCTTAAAAATAGAGTAAGTTCAATTTACTCATTCAAATGTCGATCAGGATCCAGTTCCAAAGGACCACTTGCTTCATCATACGACTTCATCTCTTTTGCAATACATGCGAGAGTTCATCTTCCTCACAGGGATAATAACGCATCGCCATGAGCAGCTCGACAGTGTTTCGCCGCAGGACATTAGGATGACGTTAAGGCTTCCCCACTCTTGATTCATGTCATGTCAAATGCCTGATCTTAGACTGTTTAATATAATGTATTTCTAAAATCGCGTTAAATGCTATCTTAATTTTTAAACTTAAAAAATATGATTGCGTTTACCAAAATTATATTTTGAACTAAAATAAAATATATCGTCCTTTGGTTAACGTAATCATATCTTCGTTATGATCGAAATAATCTCTTGAGAAAAGTCTTAAAAAATATACTGTTCGTAGTGTTTTGCCTGATCATTAAAAAATTACTATCCATTTCCTGAAATCGGTTTTCACAGGATGGAAGAATATTATGTCCCCTATTCTTTCGCACACGAATGCGAAATGTATGCAATAAAAAGATATTCGCGAAACAAGTGTCCCTCAAGAGGGATGTTTTCGTTTGATGCAAGGGGTTGTCTATCATTCTTAATTTATCTGTATTATACCAGTAGCCTATTTTTGGCGCGGGACGTTAGCAAACTACGACCGGAGGCTTAACAGAGAAAGGGTTTGTTGCCGAAAAACACAGAAAATGTACATTCTCTTACTCCATGGTCTAATTCCATTCGATGTTTTTGGCTTACCATCAATATACTTTCCTCTACGTTTCACATGCGACTATTTAGAGCTGTTTCAGAGTATGACTGGGGTAATCTCGCTCACTTGATCCAGATATTTGCGTGTTGGTCAGGTTTTATCAGGGGAACAAGTTGAATGTTCCATCTCTAAAGATAGCCTGATGTCGATGTTGACATTTTGGATCGCGGTAGCAAGATATTCTGCACAGACGCCTGCATTTCCTAAACTCGTTTCAGATATCATTTCAAATAGTTATTCGTATTTTGTGTATCTAACCGCATATTATTCAATAGCAACTATTTCAACAAATTTGATATCGCAAAGATGTAATACTTCAAATGGAATCATGCCAACAATTTAGAGGAGAAATTCCCTGATAATTATTGTGGTTATTATTATATAGATGTAATTACAGCAGGCGCGTATTGTAAACAAGCAACTCGATAGGGGGGGCTATACCAATGTAAAACTTTGTATACACTTTCGATGACGCCTTTGTTGGGTTTATTGGGGTAAAATGTCAGCTACATCTAATGTTATTCAAGATGCATTCATGTAGATGGTAAGGGGGTTGACAGATAATTTCAGATGCATGGCAAAGCAGTTAAATTTGTTCCAGTGACTTTATAATTTTTCAAATGTAAACCGATGATTAAACGAGGCATCACCAGCGGTATTGGTAAATTATATTCAGAGATGAACCCCAAATGCCGTCATTGACAACATCAACATAAATATTGCTATATAGCGGATTCCCAAGTAGTGCTGATAAAAATGTCATATAATGTCAACGGATTGAGGAAAACGAATACACGTTACCGGCTTGATTCGATCAAGCCATGATCAGGCGATGTAGAATCGGCCATACACGATTAACATTTGCAAAAAAAAGCCAGTCCCAAGGTGTATTCCATGACCCGAAGATCTCACAGTGAAACATATTTTTGTCGACTGTATAGGATTGTAAGAGAATCTGTCATCGAGCGTTACTGTGACGCCATCAAATCGGCCATATTTAATTTTATATTTTCTGGTAGAGCCTGACCCAAGAGTATAGTGTGGTAAGTTTTCGGCTCAAGGGATAAGAAAAATTATTTAGGGGGGCGAACCCCCTCAGCCCCGGTCTGGACAGGTGCCAAAATTACAAGCGTCTGAGCCGTCATTCATAATTCAGTCGTCGTACATTAAAGAACATCCGCTTCCATACTCCAAAGACCTATTCCAAATTCCATATAACAGTATTACCTCCAAATTCAAAAAGACAATCATAGTATACATAAACATAGGCTAGTTTCCTGTAAGAGAGAAGCTGTCAACAGTTTTCAATGATGCCGGCAAGACATCATGATGTTCCAAAAAGCCCAGGCCAGATAGGGTTACTCTTTCAGATATGTAAATATCTTGGATATTCCAAGAGTCAAGACGACAAGGTATGGTATCCGCAGTTTTAGTTACGCTGCAGCCGAACTATGGAACGAGGTCCCTAATAGCATGAGACCTGCTACCAGCTTGAATCAATTTACCAGGCTTATACAGTCATGGAATGGGAAAACATGCTCATGCATCGCTTGTTCCTGCCACTAACCTACTATGTGCAGATAGTCATCTTGTCCATTCAATGTGATGTAAAATTACTCGTTTGTATATGTACTTGTCCAAATGCGTTTATGCTTTTATCGTATACTATAGATAAATATGTTTGCATGCTAGTTCTTATATGTATCACTCATATCTTTTAAGTTATGTGATATATTCTTATCAATAATATTTAATCCTCAATATATACGACTTTTATGTAGTGTGTTAGAACGTTATGTGTTAACAAAGTATACCAGTTTTATCTAATCGCATGAATGTGCTGCAATTTTGTTCTGCTTCGTCTATTGTCGTTTGTGTACATATATGTCCATGTCTTGTTTCTGTTATTGTTAATATGTTTTATAGACGACCAATAGCTCTCCAGAGCTAATGTTTTTATGTTAAACACTCCCTCGTCTTTAAATAAAATTTACTTGAACTTGAAGCGGAATGAGATATGCTAGCTCGGGAGCTGTGATGACAGATGAGCTCAAACAAATAGCTCTTCTGATGTTAATGCTATGGGCCGTTTGGTTACTTCATAGTTTCCACATGCACATCTGCAATAAAAGTGCGCCTGAGATACCAAGGTTACCTCTTAGAATCCTCCGTATTCTAGTCTAAATGTGAGATGCCGCGGGAGTCTTCCTGTGGAGTTGTCCTGTGGTTGCTTTTTAGTCGCCAGACGTCATCACTTTTTCCCACCTATTTCATCTCACCAACTTACCCCCAATCATACCTCCATTGTTACGGCCCCTAGCACAGGAAGAGTAATCCCAACTGGACAAAGGTATAATAGCACCCGCGGGAATAGAAAGCGCAAAATATGTCAACTATGGTTGTCTTGATAATATTGTTCAACCGCGGTACTCCTCCTTTGTCAACTTACCCCCACAGAAACTATCTTTCAATTGAATAGCATAAACGTGAACATCAAGTCACCACTGCGTCCTTCCAACTTCCTTCCACATCAATATATGTGGATACCCCGGTGGGCACTGATTTGGAAAGTGTCAATTACCATGAAAAAACATCACAAAACATTCTCTTGATGATAGCGCATTAGTCTTACAGGAAACTTTATTCAGTCATCATATAGTGTCTGTCTCATTTCGGATGACTGGATGCTTCTTCATTTCTGAGATCCACAAAGACCGCTTTGGGACGCATGTTGAAGTCAATTAAGGATTGACTTTCGCATTTTACAGGTTTACCGGGGTATAAACTGTCAAAAGATGTGGTTCAAACTGTGTAAACTTGCGAGCTTGCGAGCACAGTTTACACGTAGTTTGAACCACATCATTTGACAGTTTATACCCCGATGAACCTGCAAAATGCGAAAGTCAATCCTTATAATTCTTCACTCTCATTTATCATTTGATCTATGCATACTTTTTATTGTAAGGAAGGCGTTTACAGATATCTTTAGAGATGAATTTGACCCTGTCACCCGTAAAACAGCTGACATGCAAGTGCCCTCTTCACTGACTTCTGAAAATATATCCCTGCGCTTCTTCAGTATTACAAGCCGAATACAGATTTTTTTTTAAATGAAAAGATTTATTCCTCATGAATATATCATTTGATGAATATATCATTATTCGTTTTATTCAGAATTGTTCAAACATGAAAATTAAAAATAAATTGAACTAGAACTATTTTCTACCGCGGACTGCAACAGTGAGCGCGGGCGCACGTGACATTGCTATTTTTGTACAAGACGATGCTATAAACGAAGAAGGATATATACGCTTCAACAGTTGGAATAAATTCATAGTTTAGGGACAAAGAAATTTACCGAATTAGCCATCACCTGGACAAAGATGAATCTGAATGAAAATACTTTGGATAATTGAAGACGACTGGATATAATAATCAACGAATGAATCGGGTGAGGCTGTCAAACGTCAGCGCGAATATTTGTACCGTACCACTCTCTTTTCACTGGGTCAACGTACCTGCACTCCGTTACTCCTGTCCATTTCATTTTCCCACTCAACAAGCGTTCAGTTGTAAATAAATTGTGTAACTGTTCATTCTTTATCTGCGAGGTGTTAAAAAAATTACGACGTTAGTGTCATGAATTTGTCGGCGTCAACTGTTACTGTTCCATCCTGAATTCTATAGGTCAAAACCAGTCGGTACGAGAAACCTCATCGTCTGCTAAAAAGTAGTTCGTCAAGAAACATGTAAACTTCAAAATGCGAAGTTTATCGAGTTGTAAACTTTTCAATTTCACATCACGTGATGCTATTTTGGCCAATGGGAGAAGAGATATGGTCACCGATTTCAGAGTGTAGAATTATATGGCCTTGAAAGTCCCTAAAGGACTGAGAAACACTTAATAAAAAATCACCCAGCCACGAATATCTCACAATGAAACATATTACTGATGGACTGTATAGATTTTAAGATTGTAAGATATTGTTTTTATAAAGCAGCTACTTTAGAAGATCTTTTAGTCGGGTAAAAGAAGATTTCTTGTGTTTTAGGTTATTTTTGAAAGACATCGGATTGTTGGATGAGTTTTAATGTACGTGCAGCTCTTTTGGTGTGTTGTGTTGCTTACTTCTGGATTGCTGGGTTGTTGATTTGTTTTTGCTAAAATACTTAGAATTTTGTTTGACACTCGCTATATAGCTAAAATATTACCAAAAGCCACATTAAACCTTAATTCTCTCCCCCTCCCCACCCCCCGCTCTCTTTCTCTCTCTCTGTCTGTCTCTCTGAGAAAAACGACCTCGTTAGACTATCAACTGTCTGGTGAGAATTTTGACATCTGAGATTGCTTTGTGTATTTTCATACACATGGCTGCTTCTCCAAGTGCATATCCCATTCACCCAATCACTGCAGTGTCGCTGTAGCCATCTGAACCGATTTAGCGCCATGTTTCCTCCTTGGGCTATCAGCTTCTTCTCTTCGACATGAACAGTTAACGTCACCAAATTGTCGTTTGCGATACATGTCCCACCACCGCCTTTACTCATAAGGTCTCATGTTGTTCATCTTAACAGGCACAGTGAAAGCGTGACTGAGATACATCCGTCTATAAACAGCGGCATTACAACGAATATCATATGCATGAAGAATGAAGAACAGCCAGAAACGTTTCGATCAAACCATGCATGACCAGGCGATGTAGAATCGGCCATACATGATTAACTCACGAACATTTACTAAAAAAAGCCAGTCCCAATGTGTGTTCCATGCCATGATGATGATCTCACGGTGAAACATATTCTTATCGAATGCATAGATTTTAAGATTGTAAGAGATACTTTTTATCGAGCGACTACTTTGGAAGATCTTTTTAGTCGGGTGAGGGAGGATTGATCTTGGGTTATTTGAGAGAAATCAGGCTGTGACATAAGTTTTAATGTGCGTATGTTTTAATGCGTTGGATTACTAAGTTAGTGACTTGAGTACTTAGAATTTTGTTTGATCGTCGCTATATAGCTGAAATATTGCTGCACGCGACATTAAACCTTAATTCTCTCTCTCTTTCTCCCAAATTTCAGAAACCTCGACAGGAATCGCTTTACCTTGATGATTAAATTTGAGGGATTATACGTCATAACACTTCACGAAAAACAAAAACAAAACTATTAATGAAAGCATATGTAATACTGGAATTTAATCAAAAATACATTTTCAATTCCAGTATTTAATCAGAAATATACTTTGTTATTCACGGAAATATGACAAACGGAATACAGATGATACTATTTCACAACAATATTACTATAACATTTAAAATTTTCAGTAGAAAGAGACACGTGGTTATAGTGAGAATGGAAAACTAACGACATTGAAATGTTTCATTGCTTAGCAAGCTAGAACAATCACTATTGATTTTCAGTCATTGAATTATACCCTGGTTGGGTCATTTAATATACATGTATATACTTTATCTCTTGACAAGGACTTTACAACGAATATCATATGGATAAAGAATACTGATCAGCGATACGGATCTGATATTTTTGGAACATCACGAGGTCTTGCCGGCATCACTGAAAACTGTTGACCGCGTCTCTGTTGCATGAAACTAACCTATGGTTATGTATACAATGGTTTGTTTTCTATTTGATGCTAATGCTGTTATATGGGATATGGAATAGGTCTTTGGATTTTGTACGTGGAATTTCTTGAATTGACTACGTCTGAATATTGAATGACGGACTATACGCTTGTATTTATTACCTTATCGTTTGTCATCATAAACCTCAGACGGTATTTCGTGTTGCTGCTCGCATCAAATGCGTCGTAGGAATCCCTCAAAAAGTCAGGCACATCTCAGAATGAGCATTGCGTACTCCTGTTATCTCCTGTTGGCGGTGGAGTTCCTTAGTCATCTGTTTGTTGCACTCGTGGTTGGGAATATTCGAATCGTGTTGGTTCTTAAAGGTCTCCCTTCAACCAGAAATCAGTTATGTAGGGTTATGCTGGGTCGACATCGCGCCTTACTACAAACTAGTATTTTATGTTAAATGCCGTCATTTTCATCTGACGACGATACAGCTCACCAATCCCCAGTGTACGAGTTGTCACAGCGACACAGCTCACCAATTACCAATATACGAGTTGTCAGAGCATTTCCATCATAGCTCTCTAGATTTGTATCTAATACCGCTTATGCTGGTGATAGGGGCCGTGTGGTAAATGTCATCCAAATTACCACATGAACAGGTACAATAAAAGCGTACCTGAGATACAACACATATCACGAATCTTAGATTCTTGGTATGTCCTTTAGAATAGGTTAACCAGAATACTATACTGTGAAGTCATGTGGCTCTGTCAGTATGTCGGCACCTCTTCCCACTTCCCTTATATGCGTTGTAATTCTGGTGAAACATTCAGCCCTGGGGTACATTATCTAACGTCCAATCTTTCCTGTTGCTTGTCCAAAGTGCTGGCTACTTCTGCAAGTTTGGTTAGCTGTTTCTCAGTTCTGAGCCTCTTAGCCACAATCGCTGTCAACTGTACCATCAGCCACTTGGACAGGTCTTCCTTGCTAAGATGAAAAACAAGAGCATATGCTTGATGGTTCATCACTCCCATACCAAAGGGCTATGATGTCAATGGTGTGCACTTTTTCACGGATCTGAGCAGCTATAATAGGAAAGCTAGCATATAATATTCAACCACGCATCTCCATACATATGTTAACTTTAAGAACAGTGCCAAGACACAAGAATTTGGTCTATTGAGAGAAATTACAAGCGTCTAGTCCGTCATTCATAATCCAGCCGTCGTCCATTAGAGAATATCCGCGTCCATAATACAAAGGCTTGTTTCCTGCAAGAGAGAAGCGGTCAACAGTTTACAATGATGCCGGCAAGACATCATGATGTTCCAAAAATATCAAATCCGTATCGCTGATCAGTATTCTTAATCCATAATATTCGTTGTAAAGTCGTCATCTAAAGAATGATGTATCTCAGTCACGCTTTGATTGCACCTGTTCATATGAGTACCATGAGGATCTTGAAGTACATGGGTTCATACGGCCCCTAGCCCCGGGTTAAGCGGAATTAGACACAAGTTACGAAACGTAACGCCATAGATCTTGCACGCTACGTTCGTACTTGGCTATCAACATGCGATATGTATCGCCAAACTTGAGAAACTTTGAGTGGGGGCGCTTGGTGGAATAGCCCTGTTTTATAAGTTTCTGCAACAATGTTTTGTGACGTTGATTAAAATCATCACATTTAACACAGGATTCAGCAAATGCTACTAAGCGAGATATGTATACGCCATATGCAGGTCCCACTGGAATATTACTATCCAGAAAGGGATAGTTTACGATGTCAAAATTGTAATCATCTCTTTTGTCATAAAGTCGACGATAGAGAATGCCCGCTTCATTTTTATAGAGATAGAGATCTAAATAAGATGTGCCTATCTGTAGGGCTATCTGTAGTTTTCTTCAAATCCAGTGAAGGTGGATATATATCCTTCACTGCGTCATTTATCTAGCGATTATCCACAGCGAGAAGATCGTCTATATAGCGTTTGATGCCACAGCGAGAAGATCGCATCAAGCTATTTATACAGATGGTTCTTAAGATGGTAATAGAGTAGCGTGTGCTACTATCTTTAGTTCCAAAAATAAAACCTGTCGACTTCCAGGTAAAAGTTCGGGTTTCACTGCCGAAGCCAAAGTTCCAATGTTGACTTTAGAAGATATTGTGTCTACTATAGGATGAAAATAGGTCATATTCTCAGATCCACTGTCATGCCTTCAAGCGATTGAGAGTGGAACTTCAACGAAGTTTACCATTATGAACATTCTACAGTTATATGACCGTAGATTTTATCAACAGATTGATGTTGTGTTATGTTGGTTGCCTAGCCACGTTAAAGGAAATACCGAAGCTGATGAAATGGCTAAGGCAGCCCTACATAATGAGGTGGATCCTGTTGGAATCCATATAGCGATTTCAGACCCTCTATCTGTGCTTAAGTGAGAAAGCTGTTTCAATCTTTATGGCATGCTGTAGATAATAACAAACTTCACGAGTTTAAAAAAACTGTAGGATATATTCATCTGAGTAGCCAGAAACGTTTCGCTCAAGCCATGGTCAGGCGATGTAGAGCCGGCCATAACCCGATTAACTCACAAACATATAATAAAAAAAGGAACCAGTCCCAAGGTGTATTCCATGCCACGTAGATCTCACAGGGAAACATGTTCTGATCGACTGTATAGATTTTAAGATTGTAATTGTTATCAATCAGCTACTTTAGAAGATCTTTTAGTTGGGTAAAAGAAGACTGTATTTTAGGTTATTTGAGAGAAATCCGTTTGTTGTATAAGTTTAATGTATGTACATGTGTTGTGTTGGTTCCGTCTCGATTGCTGGGTTCTTGACTTTTCTTTGTTGAAATACTTAGAATTTTGTTTGATTGTCGCTATATACATGTAGCTGAAATTTTGCTGAACGCGACGTTGAACCTTAATTCCCTCCCCCTGTGTCAAGAAATCAGTATAGTAAATGTAAACAGTGGTCACAATGAGATAACTATAAGCATAGAAGTACTAACAAACATTTGTTCTAGAATTTTTCATAACCTCATGACACAAACATGCATCATCTCCATGAATATCAAGCTACATGAAAAAATTAAACCCGCCTACTGCCTAATTTATATCAAATGTTAGCCCTGCACAGTAGAGGCACTGGGTAAACTGATGGTGTGAAAGGTGTGATATGGCTAAAAAGAAGTGAGAATCCTGTCCGTTGATTGGCTCTCCTTATTCTAGATTATAAGTTTTGCATTATAAAGACCGATTGGAGGAAATTTTGACGGGAAATTGGGATTCTTGCTTTGAGCGAAACACTTTACCTGAATGTTTTGGTGACAGAATGTTGCCCCAAAACAAGGCTCGTGTTGACCAGTTTCCTCAGCTGATATAACGTACCTCGTTCAAGGGCAGACGCCTTCATGCTTAAAGTGTCTAGAAGATTTTGCTGGAAAAGATAGTGAGTGTGTGTTATCAGTTGACTGTTATGCAGACTTTCAGGTACATGAAATATCAAATGCAATTTCAGTACAGCTGATTGTGATAAACGAGGACGTACATCCAAACCAAATACCATTTTCTTTGCATTTCTTCTGTTACCTTCACTATTAGGTAACGAACATAATTGTTGTGAAACACCTTCAGAATGTTCACGATGTCTGCCAAGAGATCCAATGTTTTCTCTGTCGTGTGTTTATAGTTGATTATCTTTGGCACACAGTCCCGAAAGTGCATCCTCCACTAATGCACCACATATATGGTACAGGTAATTTGTCTCCAACAATTTAGTCCGCTGCTGAAATAGAAACTGCAGAAATGTTGTGGGAAACTAGTGCAAACGTTGTAATTGTTTGACCATGTTTTATGAATGTCTTTTCTCGATGCCTCCGATCACTTCCCATCTCTCGTCTTCCTATTCACGGGCTTCAAGGTAGCCTTGTTTTTTTTACTCGATACCTGGGGATGAATCTGCAAGGGATTTTAATTTTCACAATGCAGCAAATGGCTCTCAAAATCGGTGGAGTACATGTATGGAGACGGGGATAATGTGATTTGATGTTCTGAGCTTTGTTTGGGAAGGGGATCACCGTCGGCTTTGATGGAGCCATGTCATAGGACTGACAGTACACATTCCATAGGCAAGTCCGGCTGTTGCGTCGGTGATGAAATATGCGGATGACATATATCGGTAATGTGGTGTGTCCATCCAAGGGAAATGCTATCAACCGGTTGCAAGCATTAGGGAGTCTATCTGTCCCTTTATCTCTGTTGATCGCTCCACAGCTTTATCCATATTTGCTTCGGCTGATCGCTGTTGCGCTTTTGCGAGTTTCTTCTTCCGATTGTGTACAACCATCCACCTTTGCACAACCATCCATATGGTTCATTGGTATCATCGCCTTAACATTTTGATAAGAAACAAACAGTTAATATTGATGAAATGTCGAAGACTGATCATACCTTTTTCCATGTGAATATGATAAAATAAATTTCTTATTCAATAAACCTGCACTTTAACTGTGTCATTTTAAGTTGAGCAGCTCAAACTTAACACGAACTATCAAATCATGCCAGCATTATTTTGTGGATATTTCAATGTTATTGCATCTTTAAGATTTCATCATTGGTTGTTACAGATAAACTTTATAGAATATCAATTATTTACATATTTTTCAGCTTTCTGCGCATCTTCGGTATACATATTGATGTATAGCATCTTCATTTTATTTTTGAAATGTATAAATCAACCTAATTCAGTTTTACCGTGTAATTCATTTCATACCTTTATATTATATTCCCTCTGTTGTTCCAAATTCTACGGTAGCATACCTCATCAATATCTCCACCACTGGAGTGATACTGTGAACCAGCAACAATTTGTTTGCCCAGTGGAAACGCAGTGACGATCCAATAATTCCGTGTGGTGGATAGTAAGGTTCTGCTTTGAAGTATTTCTGTGAATAGTCATGGACTGTAGTACACTGAATCTTGCCCTAGCACATTATTCTGCCATTGTGTAACGAAATCTCTCCACTTGAAGTTGAGCATGATATGGGCATCCGTCCTCCTCAGAATAGAAGGTTTACTTTCACTACAATCATCTTGCACGTGTCCCTTACTTCAGAAATCGCAATATGGTGGAAATGAGTAGCTGTGACATCAACATATCTGGAAAATGCCTTATTTGTTAGATCTGGATCTATGGTCGTCATAGTTTTCCATTCTTCTCGATATCTAACTGTAACCTGCAACACAATGAATATAATATAAAGCAAGTATGTCTATAAGTGAATGGAAGGATCCCCTCCGTATGACTCAAATCGTTACCTCCAATATACTACCTGTAGTGCAAGACTGATTGACAATTTGTAAATACATAATATATCAGTTACACAGAGAGTATGCACTCAAGTTTCAAGAAGTGCGGTGAGAGAGGGGGCGGAGGGGGGGGGGGGGGCAAATTGATAGAATAAAATGTCAAAAAAATGTCATAAGTGTATCCTAAAGGTAATCTGATTAAAAATTGAAATGAGTAGGTTTGTATCACATTTGAACAAAATGTTGAAGCTAAATGCTTGCTTAATGCGTTCCTGTCCAATCCAAGAACAAGGAGACTATATACATGAATTCAGTTCCGTCTAACAGTAAATACAATATTATTTTGGACATATATTTATGTATATATTGTATTACTAATTGAAATAAATTGATCAATGTCTGTTACAATCAGTTTATTTGTCCTTCGAAGGGTTGAGTGTTCTTCGTCATTAAACACTTTTCTTGCAACTCATTATTTAAAAATCAATAGTCATTCACCTCTCTCCCTCGAATTAGCCCTCTGTATCAACTGGTGTTTGCAGGGTACATTTATGTACGACTTCTCTTCGTAGGTCAGCCAATGTTTGGCAAGCAATGAAATAATGCCGCAGTATTTTTGTTTATCATCAGAAATTTCAAAAGTTTGCCTCGCTCAAGATGGTGGATGTCGTGGTTGATGCTGATGTTGTGAGCTGACTCTCCCAAATTGATTTGTCTGTATATTTCAAGTCTCGCCTAATAATCCTTCAGAGCAATTTGGCTTGTTTGTCTGAAGTTTTAGAGAACACGTTTCTTCTCCTCGAATCGGGCAGCGGTGTAACACAAATAATGCATGCGCCATGCTCCATGGCGAACACTTGCAAACATCTGTCAGTTGTCCATTATTATTATTATTATTACCGTCGGTAACACAGCCTGTTGATTGACCTCGAGATCCAAGGCCAAATCGTCAACTTTGACCTTTTTCATAAAATCGCAAACGATTGAAAAATGTGCTATGCATATTTATAAGGCTACAAACTTTATTTCAAGTGTAATGGTGGGCTGATCCACAAAGGTGTGCTCAAGGTGTGAGTGTAAAAATTATCTTGGTGAACTAAGATGCAATACAAGAGCCAGATCCAACATTCAGTAATCACCCATTGAGTATTCTGACGTCAAAAGACATTGCTGTATCGGACTACTGAATGTTGCACATGGCTTGTATTGCTATTTTCTGCGCTCACGCTGAAGATCCTATTCGAACGACTTTATGAACACCAAAATCCAGGTATAATTAAATATCAATGAAACCTATGCTAGTCTCTCTCGCACGAGACAAGCTATACCACCAAACGCCTCCATTCAAATTTTCTCAAATTCTGTGATAAATATCGTACACTGACGACAGAATACGGTCGTTTTATGCAAGATCTCTGGTGATACGTTTCGGAACTTGTGTCTAATTCCGTTTAACCTTGGTGAGATATGTAAGCGGTGTTGACTGAGATACATTCTCTTGAAAACGGCTTGGAAATTCATTTGGATAAAGCATAATGGTCAGTGATCAGGTTTTTCGTGTCAAGAACATCATGTCTTGCTTACATCATTGGAAGTTGTTGACCACTTCACTCTTCCAGTGGCTTTTTATTATTTTTATTAAATACACATTGAAACTGGTGTTAACAGTCCTACGAAATAGACTTTTCGACTATTGACGCGGAAATTGTTTTATGGGCGACGGCTGAATATTGGATATCTGATCTGACGCTTGCTATTCAATGAATCAGACAAGACAAAACTGTTTTTTGCAGCATAGTTGGGCAAAACCATTCTAGGAACATCTATTTGATATTCCTAAGGACTTACGTTGGTAATTCCAACTATCGAGAGGTTTGACCTTTCATTTTACTGCTCCTAATCATAATATTTCTCAAAGTTGTCTTCACATGGGGCAGGTTTTATTGAAAGCAGCACTCATATTCCCAGAGCCAATATTGACAATGACAATTGCACAGATAATAAAGATTTTAACTGGCTCGGTGTTATCCGATTGCACAAATCCGTTGTGTACCGTATAATGACATTTGAGCGTCACAAATCTATGCTCTCGTGAAGCAAGAGTTATGTTTTAATCATTGTTTATAAATCTCATATATATATAAATGTTCGTCGGAAGAGTTGCAGTAATGCGAGTGCTTCATATAAGTAAGCGAGCCACCGAATGTACCTTGTTATGTATGCTGCACATTAGGTGAATGTCGGAATGGTGGTGTCTAGAATACCTGATAGATGGTGCTTCCGCATGAGATGAGGCCACATGCCGCAAATGAAAAACACATCCCAAAAAGATTAAAACAGCCCATCAAAATGAACATGAAAACATCCGCCATGTGATCCCGGATATGAAAATCCCGCATAGCCTTTAACCGTATCCATCACCACCATGGTATTATATTCCTAATAATGAGGGGGCCTTCTATCCCCTCTCCAGTGAACTAACAAACAATATGAATTCAGACTTTATTTTTGAGGTCATCTTCAGCCTATTTGCATCGGCCGCGGTACAAAGGATCAAGGGTAACTTTAGGCTGACGTTCACTAAGTTTCCTAAAAAAACATAAAATGCCAAAAATTATTTTCGGCGATATGACGTAGTTGTGACTTGCATATAGCTACCAACTTGGCTGGTCACTTTGCTACTATGCAACCAAGTATATGTAAGATGATCTACTTGGTTTTGAGGAAGGATGGAATTGTCAGCAATCTGCAGACTTTTTCCCCGTATCTCAGGAATAAAAACCATCTGTGAAATGCTTCTCATATATGCTTCTAGCGTATTGGATTGGGTCATCGTGAGCTCATTTAATTACACGATACAACGTGCAAGGGGTCATGGGTGAATTAAATATTGGACCCAGTATGGGTCAATGATATAACATTGAAATATCCACAAAACAGTGCTGGCATGGTTTGATCGTATCATAGCTCTCTAGATTTGTATCTAATACCGCTTATGCCGGTGCTAGGGGCCATGTGGTCATGTCATCCAGCTTGCCACATGAACAGGTACAATAAAAGCGTACCGGAGATACAACACAATACAATCGTTAGATTCTTGGTATGTTATGTATTCTTGGAATAGGTTAACCAGAAGACTATACTGTGAAGTCATGTGGCTCTGTCAGTATGTCGGCACCTCTTCCCACTTCCCTTATATGCGTTGTAGTTACAAATCTGCAACTAACACACTGAGCAAACACATTGTACCTAATGATAGAACGTCACTGTGGCGTCAGCAAAGCGCTTGGCCAGCTTAGATTTATGGAATATCGCTCAAATACGTCCGACCATTTCCATTCAGTCGTTATCACCAAAACACAAGAACGGTTATGACTAGCAGCACCAAATTTACAACACACATCCATATGATCACAGAGCATAGATCTACTGACAATCAGCGATTTTGAGCCCCATTTTCACAGATCACCACGTTACTGTGTCAATTATCACAAATTGCTTGCTACGACCATATCTCTAGAAGACTATGTGTGGGAGTACCAATATTTACCTCAGAATTAATGTGATCTTAAAGCAGAAGCCTTTCAGAAAGGAAATAATGGTTTGACCTATTTTTGGAATGCCACCAAATCTTGTCCATTCCTCGCAAGCGGCTTTTTACCGCCATATTTCAAGTATGGTAGTTCCTAGGCCTACTGAACTTACACTAGACACACATCTGGTGATGAACTACAGGCAGAGTTGTTCGCTGCGACCTTCCTTTCAGCCATCTCAGTTTTCTCATCACCATCAAGGATGAGTATGCATAGGTACACTGAACTCATATCACACATGCGTACATTCACTAAACAGAACTCTATCAAAATCAGTGTGATTGACAAAATAGTTTGAGGTCAGCAGGTCAAATTTGTTCATTTTGTCACCAGTTTGTTTTTACCTATAAGGACTAGCTCGTCTTACTGAACTTACACGGTAGACATACTTCACCTTCCATCTGTTGACTTGACAGGGCTATTACATCATTGCTCTCCGATATTTGTATATAATACCGCAGCTAGGGGCCGTGTGGGCAGATCATCCAATATGGCCACATGAACATCTACCATCAAACTGCATTAAGTAGGACATATCTTTATAGGGCTGCAAAGCTGCAGAGTTGAATTGCTTCGGTGTAAGAAGTGTGTCTTTTTTTAGGAAAAACACACAGAAAATATCTAGTTGTCATCCGTCAAGGTTTTCTGAAAAAATATCATTCTCTAATGAAATAGCAGTTGATGGCAAAAAGAAGATCTGCTGTGGTGAGTGTTCAATACACCAAGCATATTGCCCTACCATTGGCACAGTAAGAAAATATTGGTGTAATGTAGGAAATTAGCTTTTTGTTTGTGCACGATTTTAATTTAATCACTCTCTGGGAAGATTGGTGGATTCTATATAATTTGTATTTATTCTTCAAAGATAATATTTGTTTGACTGGAGAGAGCAATACGCAGTTATATCCATTATGCTGATGTAAAGAAAATGGAATCCGTCCTCGCATAAATTACGTGTGTGTGTGGTGGGGGAGAGAGAGTTCGAATGCGCTTTGCAATCATTATACTGAACGCGACGTTAAACCCTAACTCTCTCTCTCTCCCTGTAATCGTATCAATAAGAGTTGAACAATATCATCATTTTCATGGTTTTCAAACTACAGAAAAACCTTAATATCCTTTCTGTCGTTGAAGTATCTGGTTAGTTTTAACCACAGTCAGATATATGATCTGGTATATCACAAGGGTGTTTTTTCGTAAAGGGTTTTTTGAGGCAAAAAGCCTATAATCTCAGGTATAGGTCTGTCAAAAGCGGGTTGCATTTTCTGCCTACCGTGATGCATATATTTTGTTGGCATATGATACTCCCAAGTTACTTGTTGCCTCATTGTATCAGTTACCAGTTTTCGTAAACACCATCATTATTGCTCTAGATTCAGTTGCTATCAATAGTGAAACTGTGTACTGGTACATACCAGAAGACTATTCTGTGAAGTCATAAGGGAAATGGGAAGAGGTGCCGACATACTGATTGCGTCATATATGTGTTGTAATATAAAGAGTTGCCAACATCTCAACATTGTTCTGCATTGTGCCTGTTCATTAGCTCTATCATGTCTATTGTGACACATTTTAATCTAGCGATATAGTTTATGTGGTACCTTATTTGAAAAATCCGGCTATGCTACATGTCCTACGATCATGACCGCAATGCTCTCCAGACGAGATCTCATCAACTTCACCTATACCATGTGCAGGTGAATAAACAAACGAAAACAAACAATTTAATACATTTTATACAGATATACATCGGTGCATTAATATCATGGAGACGTAGAGCAGTTCTACAACCCAATACTCCTTATTCTGTAGGAAGATAGACTAGATCACCTTGGTCACTTTTTCTTTTGAACATATTTATCCCAAATATTATATTCACAGACATTAAGTTTACACACTTCCCTGTTTAGTTCCGACTATCAATCACTATGCGGAAATGAGTAGGAAAACTGTCTGTTGTCGCTTGTTTACACAAGGGATTCTTAATTTTCCCAGTACTGTTGAATGATTGATTCGCATATGCTGGATGGAAATTGAATTATACTCCGTCTGAAAGCTTTCAAACGCATATAGGCTCATATTACTTTCACATCTGCAGTGATATATCAGTTAAATGGCAAATCACGAGAGAATTTCTCACAAACGTGCTATATGCCAACCTGGAAAAATGCAAAAGGTTGTCTTATCCGGCTGATGGTGGGCAACCAACGGTGAGGACAAACTTGCTCGTCCTCGATCACTCAAATCCGTGGTGTTTATAACAACAAGTTTTTTTCTTTTCAAATGTCATTAAGCTCAACCAAATTTCTAGACAGAAAAAAATTACAAGCGTCCAGTCCGTCCAAAGATGCCAGCAATACACACTCGCACCCAACGTTGATTGATTTGCTGCTCGTATGACCACTGATCAGTTTACGGTGGGAACAGTCAACTGAAATACGAAATTCAATAACGTTAGAAACCGAATACCGAAATATCCACTCAGTCTGTTTCGTTACTGAGAACAATAACAATGCTTTCCAAGCAGTTTTGTCACGTTTTATGAAAACTGTTTTTTTTGTTTATAGTATCGGTCTTGTCGCTTGTTAAAACAGTAACGTTACTCAAATTCGTACTCTACTGAACTGTCACAGACTGTGTCCTTTGATCGCAAGAATATTTGATATCCGACGTTTGTAACGAATCGTCGTTGGTTAATGGGAGTCGAACGTCCCTCCTTCTTGCAGATGTGATCGTTTTAATCAGCGATTAATATAGCTGCAACAGACGGCGCAGGTCAGTCAACTTTTATAACGTGCTCATGCTCACGTTTACAATGATGAATAACGTGGAAACGTTTCCGGAAACTCGGCCAAGCCTGTACATGAAGCATTTAAACTGCATTGATGGAACATATAAAAAAAACAATGTGTATCACGAGAAGCCTGAGAGAACTAAGGTGCGTGTTTTGTTTTATTTACATGTCTGACAATATATCGTGATATACGGGAGAGAATTCTTCATATCCGACAAGTATTGAGAGGAACTGTATTTGTCATTATAGTAGTTTCCTGTCGCATGTGTAGTAAATAAGTGTGAATCAATGATACTCTGCGCAGAATCCGACATTTAATAGGCATCCGTACGCGTCGTCCACCAGAGAAATCACACGACAATATTATAAGACCATATGACTTTGGGGGTGCATCCTCATCTATGAAACAGCTTATTACGAGATTAAAGGAGCACTGTAAATGTTTGATCAGATCGAATTACTGAGAATGATGATAACGCAACGAATATGGGTGTACTGTTGATGCAGTACAGACAGGGGAATGTGAAATTGGAGCGATATGCAAGAGGTGGGAAAAATTGACGACGTCTGGTGTCTAAAAAGCAACCATATGACTATACAGGAAAGAATTCCGTCCATGTGGAGACTTTGAAGTATCCACACGGCCCCTAGCACCGGCTTAAGCGGAATTACATACGCTAGCTCGGGAGCCGTGATGAGAGATCAGCTCAAACAACACATTTGATGTTAATGGATGAGCATCATGGACGTCTGATGGAGTAAATGCAAGAATAGCTAGGAAAACTAACCTGTAAAATCCGACGTCGTACGGCTTAAATTTCCCATCGAAACAATAAACCTACATGTAAATATATTTGTCGAGTGACCAGAATGACCACTTTCATTTTGCAGTACATGTGAAATAATCCAAATATTTTGACCGTATAGATTCCCTGAACCGCATTACACGACGTAAGTAGTTAATCCATCCTTGGAAAACGATCAGAAAAATACTTGCAGTAAAGGATAAAGAAAATTTCTCTTTGTTAAAAATGATCTTTGCTCATTTACTAGAAGGAATTACAAGCGTCTGGTTCGTCATTCATAATTCAGCCGTCGTCCATTAGAGAATATCCGCGTCCATAATCCAAAGATCTATTCCATATTCCATATAACAGTATTAGCACCAAATTCAAAAAGACAATTATCATAGTATACATAAACATAGGCTTGTTTTCTGCAAGAGAGAAGCGGTCAACAGTTTTCAATGATGCCGGCAAGACATCATGATGTTCCAAAAATATCAAATCCGTATCGCTGATCAGTATTCTTAATCCATAATATTCGTTGTAAAATCGTCATCTAAAGAATGATGTATCCCAGTCACGCTTTGATTGTGTCTGTTCATATGAGTACCATGGGGGTCTTGAAGCACATGGGTTCATACGGCCCCTAGCCCCGGGTTAAGCGGAATTAGACACAAGTTACGAAACGTAACGCCATAGATCTTGCACGCTACGTTCGTATTTTGCGATCAGCATGTGATATGTATCGCCAAATTTGAGAAACTGAGTGGAGGCGCTTGGTGGTGTAGCCCTGTTTTATAAGTTTCTGCAACAATGTTTTGTGACGTTGATTAAAATCGTCACATTTAACACAGGATCTAGCAAAACTTTAATAGTTTTAAGAATAAAATGCACTCCCTATCAGTCCACTGACTAAACGATAATCACCTAAAGCACGTTGTTTTAAGCAAACAATAAAGAAGTCACGAGGGTCACTCGTTTATTGCTCCATCCTTATCCCAGAATCCAAATAATTCGAACTACATGTATCTCACACATCCTCGGAAACCGGCTCGATCATGCCTTATAGACGTACAGGGCGAAAAGACCTTCATACTATGGAATTAAAGGGCCGTTTTTCCATTTTCATATCCAACTTTTTGAATGATAGACAATTCAAAGTCCGGTTGGGTACAACCATGTTTGACCATTATGACCAAGATCAGGGTGTCCCACAGGGCAGTATTTGTCTACTACTCTGTTTAGTATCAAGATCAACAGCTTGGCGGAAGTTTTGAATAAATCAATTGATGGTTCACTCTTTGTGGAGGATTTCAACATTTCGTGCAGTGGAAAAAGTATACACAATATCGAGAGAACATCACAACTTTGTCTGAATAGAATTCAGAAATGGT
This sequence comes from Hanleya hanleyi, assembly GCA_036873755.1. Lineage (NCBI taxonomy): Eukaryota > Metazoa > Mollusca > Polyplacophora > Lepidopleurida > Hanleyidae > Hanleya > Hanleya hanleyi. The sequence continues at coordinate 45,337 of JAVTVY010034821.1, read as the reverse complement.
GTCTAGAAAGGGGCTTTAAATTCTCCAGAGTTAAGACAAATTGTATACACTTTTGCTGAAAATATTTCCAGCACAAAGATCCATTTCTAATATTGGATGGAACAAAGAGGTCAAATTCTTAGGAATGTTGTTTGACCACCGACTAAAATTCAAATCGCATATAAATTGCTTGAAAGCTAAATGCACGAAAGCTCTCGATTTGTTGAATGTAGTTGCTAAGTATAAGTGGGGAGGAGATAAGCAAACGCTTTTTCATTTATATCGATCACTTGCTCGTTCCAAACTTGATTATGGCTCTATTGCTTACAACGGTGCAAACAAGTCAAACTTGGCAAAGCTAGATCCTATTCTTCATCAAAGACTAAGACTTTGCCTTGGAGCGTTCAGAACATGCCTAAAGAAAGCTTTTATGTCGAAGCAGTTGAATTTTCTTTAGTACTTCGAAGAATGAAACTATCACTGCAATATATCACAAAATTGCGATCAAATCACTCGAATCCTGCATGTAACTGTGTTTTCAAACCTCAGTTCGTGGATCTCTATTTGAAGAAACCCTCCATTATTTCACCTCTTGGAATTCGTATGAAACCACACATTGTAGCAGCTGGTATTAAGCTTAGTCAAATTTTACCTAACAAGCTCTTACCAATTCCACCATGACAGTTAGCTCAACCAGAAGTAGATATTTCTCTAACGAAATATAAAAAGGCAGACACGAGCCAGCTCTTGTATACACAAGAATTTGGTCTACTGAGAGAGAAATACAGATCGCATAAGGCTATTTATACAGATGGTTCTAAAGATGGTGAGAGAGTGGCATGTGCTACTACCTTTAGTTCCAAAACTAAAACCTGTCGACTACCAGGTGAAAGTTCGATATTCACTGCAGAAGCAAAAGCCATATTGTTGGCTTTAGAAGGTTTTGCGTCCAGTAAAAGGAAAAAATATATCATATTCTCAGATTCACTGTCATGCCTCCAAGCGATTAAAAGTGGAACTTCGACTCATCCCACTATCTTGAGTATTCTACAACTACATGACTGTAGATTTGATCAACAGATTGATATTGTGTTCTGTTGGTTGCCTAGTCACGTTGGAATCAAAGGTAATACTGAGACTGATAGGATGGCTAAGACAGCCCTAGATGATGAGATTGATCCTGTTGGAATCCCATATAGCGATTTCAGGTCCTCTGTCTGTACTTATGTGAGACGGCTGTTTCAATCTTTATGGGATGCTGTGAATAATAACAAACTTCATGAGTTCAAAAAAACTGTAGGCTATACTCATCTGAACAGCCAGAAACGTTTCGATCAAACCATGATCAGGCGATGTAGAATCGGCCATACACGATTAACTCGCGAACATTTACTAAAAGAGAGCCAGTCCCAAGGTGTATTCCATGCCATGAAGATCTCACGGTGAAACATATTCTTATCACATGCATAGATTTTAAGATTGAAAGAGATGCTTTTTATCGAGCGACTAAGTTTTAATGAGTGTATGTTTTAATGCGTTGGATTACTAAGTTATTGGCTTGAGTACTTGAAATTTTGTTTGATCGTCGCTATATAGCTGAAATATTGCTGAACGCGACATTAAACCTTAATTCTCTCTCTCTCTCTCTCTCTCTCGCAGGGCTTATACGGGAAGTTCAGTTATTTTCTTTTCTCCCAATATTATGGCCCCCATTTGTGGGCATGATGCTACTATATATATTTTTTTGTTATTTTCTTCTAGTGTGCATCTTGCATATCGCTCCAATTAATTCTCTAAATCCATAATCTATCCGGTTTCTCCGAAATACAAGCAGTTGATGATTGAAATGGGTGTATGTTTACACTATATATCAACAAGTTTGGAATGATCCGTCGCACTCGTCATAAGCCTGAATTTTACACTCCGTTTGGCGGTAAGCGTGAGCTATTGTTTATATCACGTAACCAAGTCTGACGACCAATAAACATTGATTTTCTAACAAACGAAATTCATAATACTACAGAAATATAGCATGACACACAGGCGAGCCATATAAGGACTATTATTGGTCTTTTGGCACATTAATCTTGGAATAATTATAAGTAATCGAGAGAGAATACTATTCAGCCTCCGGTCACGTTGAACGAAACCGATCCCTCTTGAACTCGACCATTTTGTTTGTGATCCGTTGACGCTGATAAGCATATATCTGTATTTCAAAGTTGTATTACCGCCAAGTAGAGTCCAATAATTACTTCCTCGACTGATGCGGCGATTGTAACCATCTGTTGCCGAATGTGTTAAAAGCATCGCGTTATCTCTGCAGGCTAGAATAGCACCTAATTTAATAAACATATTTCCTACTCTCTCCGCTCGAGCTATATCATGAAGTCTTATCGACATTAGTAACTAAAGGTGACCCCTTCTCTGTTCCAAAAAGCTACCCACTATTCGTATATTTATTTAATACTATTCGGGATGTGGTGGTGTTAATGTCATGAAAAATATCTGTCGATTTTGGCACTTTTTGGGGTCGATCAATGCCGCATCAGATGCTTGTATTTTACATAAGGAGATTGCGTTAAAAAATGGATATCATTTGGATTCGCCGCCCACCAAGATCGCATCATAATCGCATCAATTATATTTCGACACCAGTAGTTTTATTCCAGTCGTCAGTTTAGGAAATGGTATCGTATCGTGAACAACCATAGCAATAAGTCGCTAAGCGTTCTACATGAGGGAGAATTATTTTTTCTGATGAAACGAATTTAAAAATAGGATCGAAAATAACGCATCATCTAGACATTTTGTATCAGTACTTGATGTACTGGTTGTTAGCTCGTCATTTAGTAGGTGACATATGTTGTCTGTCATACGAATCATGGTCATTTCATTCTAAAACGATACCCTTCCGAAATGCTAACGTATCGTAGACCTAAACCCGTGCGCGTGCGTTCACAACCCCATAATATTGCCAAAGAAATCGATTTAAATGAAGAGGAGATGAATTGTGTATAACGAGTGTGAAGTACTCGAATATATTCTTCATTTACAAGTGATGAACGGATCAATATGAACAATAGATGTATCAATCATCAATTAAGTGTCTGTGCCGTGAGCAATTGTCATTCTTTTCCCTTTCTGTCAAGCTGTTGGAGTGACAGTATTGCAATAGTCTAGATCGAATTGTTTCTACTCTTTCAACCTTCTTACGCTTCATATCACATATCAATCCCGTTGTGCTTATTTTTGTTTCATAGATTGTATTCTTGCAGTACTTACCACTGATTTTGTTCCTTACACACTGCCTTAGATTGCCGCATAATCTACCCACCGAACTTTAAAAATTTCTTCTCCATGTCCTACACCAAACGAAATAAACATAAGAGCTACCAATTATCATTTGGGGCCCAGTTTGTGTCAATTTACATGATCTTAGATGCAGCGATTCGTAAAATGGCGGACATTTGAGGTCTTCAGAAAATCGGGCTTGTGTATGTTTTGACTGTTGCTCTGCCTTTTCTTGTCTAAACGTGCACGAGAAAATTTATTTCGAATATAGTTATTCTATATAATATTTGTTTATCTTTAAACTGAAAACATAGAAATCGAAAATTTATTCAGATATATGCCGAAAAATACAGTTAGAAAAAATTATGTAGTCCTCACACCATCGGGTATTGTATAATTTACAAGTTAAAGAATCATCTCCTTGAATAGACAAGTGGACGAGGTTGTGGGACTTAACGGTGGGGAAAACGGGGACGAGAACACAGAAACTGGAATGACATTGTTATCTGCTCGCTGACCACTGTTCAGATTTCATCATCTGATTAAGTATGCACACAACATACCATTCAAACATACCTCCCGTCCGTCTCGATTTTATAGCATTGTACCGAAAGTGGTGTTGAATTCCCGGTAAACAGCAGTGCTGTGACGTTGTCGGCTAGCGGGGATAACTATAGTGAGCGCGCGCGCAATCGATACTTTCCCGCAGTTTGCAACAATGTTCGCATTGATCAGCTGGGAAGTGACGCCTCATTCAAAAATTGTTTTAATCAATGTGGAAGGCATACACTAACATACAGTACCGACCAGATTAAAGGTTCGCCTAACGGGCTGATCTAACGGACTAACGCGCTTCAAATTAATGCGCTCAGTGGGAGGCCTAACACGCTCCGAAACGCGCTCGAAAATTCCTAACGTACGTCTAACGGTCTGCTAACGTTCTCTTTGTTCTACGTAACGCGCTCGAACAATGGGCAGGTCGGGCAGCTGCCAGACGCGACAGCGGGGGTCGGTAACGTGCTCTTTGTTCAACCTAACGCCCTCGGAGAAATGGACATGCTGGTTATACTAACGTGCGCTTTGTTCGACCTAACGCACTCGCGGGACGAATATACCCAGCCAAATCAATGAGGCATACATCTACGTAAACTGGAAGATAGGAAATGATATAATTAATTAGACATCTTCTTTTCAATGGCGATGTCAAGCTAATAAATTTGATTGCATCGACACTAAAAATAATTGCCCCCGAACTAGAATTACTGGTAGTATCCGAAACATCAAGATGTATCTCATAATGTCGGGGTTGTCCATATTCGTTCTGCGAGCGCGTTACGTTGGACAAAGAGCACGTTAGTGTAATAATCACAATTATCCTAGAGCGTTAGGTTGAACAAAGAGCACGTTAATAACGCATATGGCTTGTCAAAGTGAACTAAAAATAATGTCTCGGGACACAATGTCTATTTCTATATGTTTTTCTTGAGAAAAATATGTCATGTCATACCGGAGTGGCAAGTAAGGAAACAAATATGCTAGGTAGGTTATTAGATAGTAGCCAGACATTATCGGATATTATTCCCTTTTATGCAGAGCTTATCAGCCACTCGGCCTGCTATTTATACGATGACAGTTTACCTTGGTATATTTTCTCAAACCTGATCGCCTCATGTATCTTGCGCAGGTTTATGAATGATTTTGATCCTTCCTAAAATATGGTCCTGACAGATGGGTATGACCTAACAAGGCGATCAGAGTCATAACCAAACCCGTGTGTCGGATGTACTCAGATAATTTGTTTCTGATGATCAGGTAAATAGATGCGGCCCTTATATAATGACAAGATTTTCGCCATTTCATATTAATAGTAGCCACAGCTGTTCCTTAGCCCCCCCCCCCCCCCACCAGATAGGTCTGAAGGATGTGAATAAGATACTTGTCAATCAAGGTGGACAGATGAAATATAAAGGGGGAAAAAAGATATCTGACAGCGGGGGTCATTAATGTGATCTTTGTTAAACATAACGCACTCGGATAAACTGTCATGCAGGTTACTGTAGGCATACATCTCCCTGTCCTATAATATAGAAAATGCTAGAATTAATTAGTTCGTTGTCCTCGTTTCAATAAAGATGACAGGCGAATAAATTCGATTACATTCAAAACTGAATATAAATCCAGTCGACCTGAAGTTACTGGTAGTAGGGGAGACCGGGGCAAGTTGCAACAGGGGTAAGTTACAACGGGGTCTTTTTAGCGAGCCACAAATACATTTTGGTTCTTTGAGCGCCACCTAGTGGTTGTTTTGTTGGCGAGGAAGGAGCCCGGCAATAAAGTTGTCTGCAACACGAGTTTAGGGATTTTTTCCTTCGACAAACGTGTTTTTGACCACCGTAAGTAAATTTTGCATTTTAAGTTCTTTGTGAAACAGCTGGTAGCATGATAACAGAATAATTTCTCGAGATAGGCAGTTGGATGTATATAAGACTGGAGTAGATAGTCCACTTAGCAGAATTTACCAACGTCCCTCTAGTTTTAACAAGATGGCCGATCTTTCTTCTGTGTCCCCTTGGGGCAAGTTGCAACACGCGAGGAGGGGTAAGTTGCAACAGCATAAACAACTATGTTATATTTCCAACTTTTTATTTTGAAGCAGAACATCAGAGTTTTCACCAGATTGCCGCACTTAAACCTTTTCGTGATTCCAATTTTACTTGCTATGGAAATAAACTGATTTTAACGTTTTTTTCTACAATTTATTAAAACAGTGGGAATTGCTCTGAGTATGTATTACTTTCTCAAAATTCTGAGTCCAAACGCCAAGAAGAATATAATATATCCATATGCTGATGTTTAGTTGGATTGGTGATACATCTTTTGCGCCTGTTGTTTAATTAATGTTAACATTCCGCATTTCCACTTGGATAATATTTGCATTTCGTGATGCAACTTACCCCGACATGTGATTCAACTTACCCCGCTATGGGGCACGTTGCAACGGCCTGACATGGTTGTGTATAACAGAGAGTCCATCTGAAACTGTTGTAGCTACATCCATAATTATGGAACCTATATGTAGCCTAATAATGTAGGTATGCTACGTCTTAAAGTGAATCCTGTAAACCCACTACTAACTGACATAAGACAGTTTTAGTAAAAAGTGATACAACGTGCCCCGGTCTCCCCTATCCGATAAGTGAATATATACCCATGTCGAGTTTGTCTATATATTCGTTCTTCGAGTGGGTTACTTTGGACAAAGGGCAAGTTAGTGTAATCATCACAACACTTATTCGAGGCCTTAGGTTGAACAAAGAGAAGATTATTAACCTAAATGACTCGACAGAGTGAACGGAAACAGTGCCCCAGGACACAAGAACTATTTTCGTATGTTTCGCTTGGGAAAATATGCCGTCCATGAGTTGCAAATAAATCAAAAAAATATCATGGCTGTGTTATTAGATAGGAGCCGGACATTATCTGACATATCCAGAGTTACGCAGTTATGACGAGGACTAAAGAGAGTGTCCGATGAAACAATGCAGAATATAAAGGAATCGGCTACAAGCTAAGTTGAGAAGTTACACAATTAAGTGAAAAAAGAAGAAAGAGTTTATTGATGGAGTTACGCTGACAAAGAGGGGAAAATTGCTGACAAAGTTACAGTTTCCTTCTCAGAAAAAGACACACTGCGAACAAAATTGTGTTGATGACATTTTAGCACCAGAATTGAATTGACAATAACACAAATTGGGTTACAATCAACACAGATGTGTGTTGAACTCAACAAGAGTTTGTGTTGATATATGGAATTCAACACAAAATCATGTTCATTTCAACACAAAACATTTTGTGTTGAAGCTATTTTAGCACAACATTTTGTTAGAACAACACAATTATTTTCTCAGTGCAGGTCTATAGAATTTACACTGTCAGAAAAAAGAGAGACCGATATAGCTGGAGTTACACAGTTACGCTGAGAAAAATATAAATGACCTTAAAAAGTTACGCATTCACCCTTGAGTGAATTGAACTGGTCCATCACTGGAGTTACACAGTTACATGTAAGCTGAGAGAAAAAAGGGAAATTCGTCGAAGTTACGCACTTACGCTCTGGAGTTATACGGAAAATACGGAACTGAAATATCGGGTAAAGAGAGAAATTAATCGATGAAAGTGCATGGGCAAATGCATAGAAACGAAAAGAAAGAAAACTTGAGCGGGGAGTGGGGGTGGGAGCGCACTCAGTTCTGCCAGCAAATGAAAACTCGACCTTACTTAACATTATAAATCATTCATGTCATTGAACGCTGAAAAATAAAAGTATATATTTTCATTCACATATTTTAGTCTAATCATACTACGTGCTATAGTTATATTAAGAATAGAATAGATTTATTTGTATAAATATGCCCAGGTGGGCTAAAAGCACAACATATTATAAAAACAACAAATGAACAATATACAAATTTGGGTTCCCCTGAGCTTGTTACTTTCATACTAGAATGACGGTGAAGGCAAGAAGCGTATTATCCACGTTTTTGCAAGGTACTGATTCAACTGAAGGAAATGGAATTAATTATAATAGTGCTAGCCTGCTACCTGATGCTAAGCCTGATAAGAAACGACAAAGAATTGTTTGATTCTTCTCGCACTACCTTTAATCCGACGGGAAAATACATAGACTGCTCGGAATCCAGGGCATTTCCCCCAGTGGACATTTACCCTATCGGACATTCCCAGCCATGGACATTGCTCCCAGTGGGCATTTCCCCTAGTGGACATTTCCTCCAGTGGACATTTCCCCCACCCTATATTTTTAGGCTATTTTGAACACAATTTTTTTTGTATTTTCTATGAAAAGGATATATGGGTTTCCACATATGTTTTACGATAAACGCGTCAAATAGTGATAAATATATTATACATATACACAGTATATAGCAGTATTATACCGTCTTATATCACATTTTAAAACAATATATCACATATTTTTACAACAAATTTTACGAGAAAGCACATTATATATTATATAGCACATTTTTAAACAATATAATGGATCACATAGTGATAACATATATTTTGACATTTTAAGAAAACATTATATCACACATGAGTAGTGTGACTAACGTCACAGGACCTACGAAGTAGGGTGAGGAAGATGACTTGGGGGCCCAAGCGTAATGTTATAGGTCACCTAAATAGGTCAAATTGGTAAAAGTCCCCTAAGGCACGTTCATGCTAAAGATGAAGGTTCTAATATCAACGGTTCTCCTTATTTTGCTCACTCACTCACTCACTCATTACCGGATAATTTGCAAATGAGATCCTACTTCGTAGGAATAGTGGTAAAATAAAAGATGTATTTTTAAACAATATTATTTTGTTCTATTTTTTACCTCAGTTTTCACTACAGTTCAGTTTTATGCTCATCAAATGGCTTCATGACACCGACCTACGAAGTTAATGTTACGCTATATACCATGAATACATATTTTATATTGTTTTAAAATGTGCTATAAGACTGTATAATACTGATATATACTGTGTATATGTATAATATCTATCACTTTGTGACTCATTTATCGTAAAACATATGTGCCAAATTATTTAAAAACCATGTTCAAAATAACCTAAAAATATAGGGTGGGGAAAATGTCCACTGGGGCAAATGGCCACTGCGAGAAATGTCCATGAGGGAAATGTCCACTGGGAGAAATGTCCACTGGGAGAAATATCCGTACACCGATTGCTCTTAGATATCTTTATCTTTGCTGAAGTTTGAAGGAGATTAGCTCTGTGAATGTTCCATCGTAAATTTAGCTCATTGTATTGAGTTCACATGGAACATCAACTAAATCTGATTTATATACTACATGTATGCCTGAATATCATATTTACATTTCAAAGTCCAGTATTTCTGAAACTGTGTGGAATATCTACATAGGATAAACAGAATATTACTGAGAATCATGAGCAAATTTTTCCTCTCTTGAAAGTAACTTCAGATCATTTGGATCATAATCAGGTACTAAATATAAAATTTGTACCGTTACCGTTTTTTATTGCCCTATTAATGACAGAAAGTGACTAAAATCAGCGACAACAGCGTGAATGTCGAACTGGATACGTTAAAACGAAGCCCGACAGCCAAGTACAGCGGCAGAAACAATAATAGGATTCGACATTATCCCCCAACGAGAGTTTCTCCAGCCACAGTTTCCCCATCTTCACGAGTCCAGGTAAATCCTAAATCCTGACAGAGGGTTTACCTGGACATTTTTGGTGATTCGAATGAGTTCTTGAGTCGATGCCTCTTTTATACAATCTCGTACATTTCATCTCCCGCGCTTGTTTTGAATTAGCATGTCGGTATCCCCAGCCTGCGATTTTTGCTCAGAATTCCGATGTCGATTTCCGCTTGACATCAAAGCAGGTTCGCCCGCTATGTAATTGAAACCTGTCACATATCATACCTCGCAGCGGATTGGCCTAATCAACCAGCTTAGCGCGTTCACTGATTGGGTCAATTCAGGGGAAACCCCTTCGTCTATTTATATCCAGAACTCCTATGGGTAACTAACCCAGCCAGTGTATCGATCCCAACTGGCGCGCGAGGATGCAGTTTCCCCAACGACGTTTTCCCCAACGACAGTAGTCCCACACGACATTTTCCCCACCCTAATATTACGTGCTGTAATAATTCGATCTGCCGACAATCACAGTCGCGGTCATTTCCCCACCTTGATTTTTTTTTTTTTTAAGTTTGCACGTTGGAGAGTTCCAAGAATTCAAGGGAGATTACTTTTTAGTTGACCATCGGCAGAGGAGCAGTAAAATGAAGACAATTGCATAAAGAGAGATGTTCATATACACACCGAATTCCTCGGGGTGTTCTAAGGATTTCGACAGACCTGAACTTTCAAACAATACATTATCACAAAAAAAATCTACTCAAAAGTATTGATTACCCACTGTATAGGCACAAACTATAGACAGACTTGCCGGAAATTGACGAAGTAGCACTTCAATTCAAATTTGATACGGTCGGTATCGGCATACATAAGAAGACCATGCCAAGAAATAAATAACAGACAGAAACAGAACATAACAACGTGACAACAAAAATATCGTAATATCTGGTTTTACAGATAATCTATTCTTATTTATTATGCCTGAAAAGAAGGCACGTTTGCATACATCTGCCTATATTCAACTAAAATGTATTCTCCCTTGGATTCTTAGAACTTTCCTACGTGCAAACTTAAGAAAAACCAAGGTGGGGAAATGACCGCGACTGTGATTGTCGGCAGACAAACTCCGAACAGCGCATGTCAGCTGAACGACTATCGTCTGGCTGCAAGCACTGCTCGCAGTCAAATGCTCTAGCACAGATCCCATGACCAGGGAACACGTGGGTTTGTTACGATGGGACTAATCACGCACATATGCAGCTCCCTAAGCAATATAGATTCGTTGAGAACGGCGAGAAAATCGAGAATTTAACATCTTTTCGGTGTAAGCTATTATTAAATACTTTGGGGATATATATGGTTGATGAAACAAAGGCTTTTAGAGGAAAGAAGGGAGGTATATATTGCGGAGTATAATCTCAACGCTGAGAGCGTCTCAACGATATTTTCAATTGCGGGCAGTGCTTGTAGCCAGACGATAGTGGTTCAGCTGACATGCGCTGTTCGGAGTTTGGTCGGCAGATCGAATTATTATTACAGCACGTAATATTAGGGTTGGGAAAATGTCGCCTGGGGAATATGTCGTGTGGGGATACTGTCGTGGGGGAAAATGTCGATGGGGAAACTGTCGTCTCGGGATAATGTCGGTATTCTTTCACAAATATCAGAGTGGATAGAAAACCGTCAGACAACCGATCCCAGGCATTTGTCAAGTCCATATTACAGCAAGAAACGAACTCTCTAGTCCATATCAGAATAGTGGATGAAAACTGTCGCATTTTTGTTTAGTGTATCGTGTATTGCCCCATTTACTGACAGTTTTGTGCATGTGCTATTTTAATATCACCCATGAATCAACTTTACAAAGTGCTAAACTGTGATGTACTCAGTGTCATTTTAAATAAAATTGAATATTGACAGAGTAAATGAGTATTTTATCGATGTATGTGGACAAATGTAACGAAACGAAAATAAAGCACATCGTTATGTCAGCAAATGCGAACACAACTCTCAATAACTTTATCAACTTGTATTTATCAGTCTATAATGTTTTCATTCATATATATATCGAGTTCTAGATTAAGGCCAGGACTCCCTCGCCCAGTCCGGTACTTGTCCCTCCTTTTGTTTTATGTACCTAACGCGCTCGAACTATATAATGAACTTTCATATAATGAATAGCCAGTGGGTACTGTAGTTGGCATGGCTGCAGTTTTCAGCGTGTCGGTCACAGGACTGAAAAGAATTTGAGGAGGTAGACCAACAGAAAGTATCGGTCCGTGTAAAGCTTAACATTTCAATTTTCACCAGCAACACCAGTATTAATTTTTCCCCCTATCTCTTTTGGCACTGACGCCTCGTGATACGAGCGGGCATTTGGAATTGCCGAACGGAAATCTACGAACCTGCCACCCGAAATCTCCGAGAATTTGCGAATGATGACCCTCGCCCGGTTCTTTAATTTTCATATTTTGCAAAGTCTGAAAATGTTGGACAGTCTATTTTCGTATTTTGCATAAAAAAAGCATTTGTTTTTTTGTTGTTATCAATGACATAACAAAAGGTAAAAAAAAAAATTGCAAAGTCTGAACATATTGGACAGTCTATTTTTTTTTTTTAATTAAGAAAAAATCAATTGTTTTATTGAGGTCGTTTGTTCTCTGTAAAGCCTCTGTCGGGAGGCACGCGAATAGGTGCGAAATGGGCAAATCACAGGGCAATGCAGTATAGGCGTGAAACGATCAGTGAGTTAAACTAAAAGTACACAGGAAAATATGAAACTTCCGCTGACATAGTCCCATGAATAGGTTGTTTGCTGTGTTGTTCTTGGTAAAACCTTTGTCGGAAGGCACACGAACAGGTGCGAGATAATATGATAATTTCAGCGCATATGCGCAAAACTTCGAGTAAAGAACAAGAGAGGATATGAATTACATAGACTGATATGATATGGAGAGCGCATTCTGAGAGAAACGAAACTAGAGCGCATCATGCCTGCAGCTTGTGTCGAGCGTCGTGATTGGCCAGCTTTCTTTCTGCGCGCTCATCCCATTTGCGTGATAATGAGCTCGTTATCTGGCATAGGTTTTAAAGAGTATTATATATGGGAAAATCTCATCATTTGCTGACAAATAATCCAATAATTGAGTAAGTTTTGATAGAAGGTATACCCTAAATCAGCGGTCAGTACATCTCGTTCCATGCTTATGGGGGTTTCCACATTTACCCGTGTTAATGTGGTACAAGGTGGGGGTGGGGGGACTGCTTGTGACGTAATTTTTACTTCACATTGCCTTGTGCTCTGTGGGGCGTGACTATTTAATCAACCAATTGGATGAAGCCCCGGGGGAATTTCTAGTACATGTATATTAGCAGACCAAATTGAATTGTCTGAAACATCCCGGGCGCGGTTAACCATAACGGCCCAATGATTGTAACACATTCATGTTGAGCGACTGGTGACGTCATAGCGATTTATGCAAGGTGGATCTCAACATATCCTCTATTTTGTGTATAACGATATAAGGATTTACAATTAACGTTAATTATGGGAAAGAAATGATACGTGCACGATATAATAAAAACTCCACTTTATCAGAAGAAATATACATGTATGCGCATGAGCCAGAGCTTGTCACTAGATTGACCGCACATTGCGGTGGCCTAACGGTTAGAGCGTCGGCCTCGTAAGCGGCAAGTACTGGGTCCAATCCCAGGGAGGATCATACCGAAGACTTGAAAAATGTAACTCGTTGCTTCCTCGCTTACGCTCAACATTAAGAGGATAGAACAAGGACTTGTTCGTTCGGTGTCAGTATAACGTGACTGAGTGGCACTGGGTGAAATGTACTGGTTTCCAAAAATGCGGATTCTTGGCGGAAACCAGTTGGAAACTGTAACACCCCATTTCCAGCCTGTTTCCGCAATGCGGAAACCAGTGGAAACAGGTGTTTTGGTTTCCGCCAAGAATCCGGTGCACGGAAACTGGACAGAAACCTGTTGTTAAATTTCCGCCCAGATTACGCTTCAGCGGAAACGGGTGGGAAACTGATGTTAGTTTCCGCTCTGTTTCAAATGCATCGGAAATGGACTGTAAACTGGTACTGGAGTTTCCGCTCGAGCAGAAACAGCTTGGAAACCAACGCGAGTTTCCCCCATGTTTCCAATCCAGCGGAAATAGACCGGAAACTGCTATTCAACTTTCCATCGGAAACTGACCTAGGTTTTTGTCCAGTTTCCGTGTACCGGAATCTTGGCGGAAACCTAGATCAGTTTCCGATCTGTTTCTGCTCAAGCGGAAACCGACTGGAAAGTTGAATAGCAGTTTCCGGTCTATTTCCGCTGGATTGGAAACATGGGGGAAACTCAACTGATGTTGTTAAATTTCCGCCCAGATTCCGCTCCAGCGGAAACTGGTCAGAAACTGATGTCAGTTTCCGCTCTGTTTCCAATGCAGCAGAAATGGACCGGAAACTGGTATTGAAGTTTCCAACCTGCTTGTGAAATGGCTCAGATACCAACGTGAGTTTCCGCTCTGTTTCAAATCCAGCGGAAATGGACCGGAAACTGCTATTAAGTTTCTAGCCTGTTTCCGGTTGCGCAGAAACAGGTCGGAAACGGACATAGGTTTCCACTAAGATTTCGGTGCACGGAGACTGGACGGAAAGCTGTCCTTAAATTTCCGCTACAGTGGACACTGGTCAGAAACTGATGTCAGTTTCCGTTCTGTTTGCAATCCAGCGGAAATGGACTGGAAACTGGTAATGAAATTTCCAACCTGTTTCCGCCCAGATTACGCTCCAGCGGAATCTGGCTGGAAACTGATATCAGTTTCCACTCGGGGTTCTCCATTTCTTTGGGAACACCTGTACAATCATATCTAAACAGGTGTATGTGGTTGTTAACTGCCGAGTGCAGCGAGGCGTTTAAAAATTAGGCCGGGGGCCTGGGGGCCGCCAGAAACCCCACATGCTCTGTGGTGCAATCTGGGCCATTTTGGGATGAAAATTCCTAGCACAGGGTATTTTTATGTAGCATTCAGCAATTAAGCTACCCCGTCCCAGCATGCCCAGTCACCCCCATGTAGCCCATGAAGCCAGATTTCTATTAAGCTTACATAACAATATCAAACAGGTGGATTAAGAAAAATCAACATTAAGTAAGAACTTGGTAGATTTTGAAGTGGAAGCTAAACAAATAGGCTTATGCTGTGTGAAGAAATTTGACCTGGCCTAAACTGTTCTGAAATCTGAACATCATGCCAAATCTACATAAAATCTTCTTTTTGAGGGGGGGGGGGATATCTTTATGCTCAAAATTGTATCAGGATAATTGCAAAAATAGGTTCATTTATAGTGTTGAGAATTAATTGTCGCTTAATATGCCGTCATTGGCTTTAACGGGTGAATTTGACTACCCCATTGTCGTTGTTGTTGTAACTGGCACTGCATCAAAATGTTCGACATAGTCACATTTTGAGTCGCTGTCATTAATATTCGGCGGCACTGTACTGACAGCATCGCCATCCCCGTGAAAAGATCATCTTTTATTTCGTTTGAAGGCTTCGCTCAAACTCAGTTGTCAACGTTTCATTTCGAAAATTTCCCCTCAACCCCGTACAGTCATTCTGTCGACGACTAAAACCGGAAGCCCCGTCCCAATGTACGACGCTTCTGATTGGCTCATCTATTGTATTCAACCAATCAACAGGATTATAACATCGCAAAACCGGAAACAGGCCATGTTATGCAGTGTATAGACTCCGTTACCGTAAGGTTAGAGGAAGTTTGACTTTTTCCTATTTCCTACCCTGTGAAAAGATCATCTTTTATTTCGTTTGAAGGGTTCGCTCAAGCTCAGTTGTCAACGTTTCATTTCGAAAATTTCCCCTCAACCCCGTACAGTCATTCCACCAATCTCGAAACCAGAGCTATCCGGTCCTGTCGTCCCTACTATGCTTTGGGAGGGCGCTCGGCAGTACGATCGGTCATTGGATAGAAAACAAAACCCTAGAATTTAGAACATAACGAGAGCGTATCTGTGGGATCAAGCCGACGTCCCGACGTCATGAATGTTACGAGCGCGTCTGAAAGATGACGTAGCCTACTAGAATTCTTTATGCATTCTTGCGAAACATTTTTTTATTCTGACGTCATCACGTTATGACACTGGCCATGAAAATGACTCATGACTGACGTTCTATAAAGAATAGGATATGTTCCAATGGAACCGGAAGGGGCCACGTGAAAGAATTTTTCAATGTATTATGGGACCAATTTTCAGCGACCGTCGTCCCAGGGGTTCGTCGGAGCGGCCAATTTTCCAGCGGAGAGCGACCCCTGGTGGCGAGGTTGTCATTCCACAGGCAGCTGGTCATTCTGTCGACGACTAAAACCGGAAGCCCAATGCACGACGTTTCTGATTGGCTCATCTATTGTATTCAACCAATCAACAGGATTATAACATCGCAAAACCGGAAACAGTCCATGTTATGCAGTGTATAGATTCCGTTACCGTAAGGTTAGAGGAAGTTTGACTTTTTCCTATTTCATACCCTGTCAAATGACATTACATGAATAAATGGTGACACGAGATACCTGGGATGAATCCATATAAATAGAGGTAAATCTTCGTCCATATTCCCCCCCTCCCCCCTCCCCAATTTAACACATCCCAGCCCCACCCACACACTTGCCTATATATTGTGGCGGCCAGTCTTAAATGTATGACAATTTGCAATTCCCCATGAATATATTTAAAATAGTTGCAATTTTTCAAGAATAATCGTGTACGTGGCTGATAAATTTGGAGCGCCCTATAGGCCTATATGCGAATAACATTCGTTGTTGTAGTTTGGGAGTCTTCTGAAATTAATGGGCAGGGGTTTTAAAAATTTGACAATTTTATTTATATTTTCTATGCATTTTAATTAATTTTAAACTTTCATTTTATTCCAACGTGAACCCTAAAACGAAACTTGCAATAATCGAATTTCTTCCGTGAAATATCGGTACCAAAAATTCTCATATATATCCCAACATCGATACCAGAAGTGGATGAAACTTCATCCACTTTTGTTGATACTAGAATAAAATACCGGTACACCTTTTTGTTGAATTTGGACCACTGCTGGGAATAAGAAAAAATTATATACTATAAAAACATTTGTACACGATTGTTTCCAACTAAGAAACTGACTATGTATGTTCAGGTGGCTGTCTTAGCGTAACATTAAATTAACGCCCCTGGTAATTAATTTACAAACATGGGCACGCGATCCAATATAGTAAAGAATATAGTGAAACAGTACATGTATCATGCCTTCTTGTAGACTGGATCCAGCCCCTGTTTCATAATGTATTTTAAACGGGAAACAAGAGGAAGTAACTCTGCCTATTAGGAAATGCTTGAAACAGGGACTGGACGGAACGTCACAAGGGAGCTAACTTTACAAGAAAAAACTGCACAATATACTGTGCATTTTTTGTCACCAATGAAAACTCCGTATTCTGACCCCGGCCCCAACTCAAAGGATTTGATTGGTTCATTCATATACGCACGCTGGAAGCAATGCGTTCATGTGATGTCAACAATGAGAATGACGTTACTACCATGACCTCAACAATGGGAATGACGTTATTGCCGAGACGTCACAACATGCCGTTAGAATGAAATTGATACAAATATTGCGACCGAAGGTAAAAACATGTCAATCGTCCAGACTAATCACGCCTCCAGATGGAATCTTTACACGACGAAACCCATCAAATCGTCCAGTCTCTATTTTAAAAATATTTTTTTCATTTTTTTTTTTCATTTTTTTTTCTCATTCTATTTATTAAAGATCATTTTATTATTAATAATAGTACATATGAAATAGAGACTCATCCAGTCTAGCCTTCTTGATAATTAACACGATATAAATAAGGACTCTTCATCTAGTCTGCAACTTGTACGTGGCCCACTATTGGTATGTATTGGCCCCTCCCTCTGTTTTATTGATTGATGTGATTGTTCTAGTGATTGTACTCTGTCCTAAATGGGCTTGTTTCTAGTACAATAAATTGAATCGAATTGTCCCAGGGTTTGGTGTTGCACTGACATGACCCATAACATTCCAATGCAAAACTCCTCACAGTAATGATATGTCTCTGTCTATCTCGCCTTGAAGCAGTGATCAGCCATCGAAAATATAGTGCCCTGGCAAGGCATGTTGTCGAGTTTAACTGAAATAAAATTACAAGCTAAATATAACAAATGCCACAAAACTTTCTGTCCGTACAAACGGCATGTGATTATTTGTTGGAACGAAGGTGGAAAACAGTCAAGATCAATTTGACCGTGGGAAGAGATCACGGCGCCCCACAGCAGTACGGATTGGGACTATTTTACAAATGGCTGCCTATTTCTTTTTCGTATGTGACGATCTTGTTCATCAAACTGTGTCATATTAGAAGATACCAAGCGGAAAATAGTCGAATTACGATACCAGGAATGATTTGGACCAGGTAAGCATCGTAAAATTATCTCACACAATTTCCTCGGTGAGGAGAAAACTGAGCATTTATACCCTTGGGCATAAACGTGAGAAAATTATGTTGAAAACTGGGCTCCCCGTCATGGTTTTAGGTGGGTACATTCACAGGCGGCTGGGACAATCTATATGCCGGCGCCATATTGAACGTACGTAAAAAAAATAGAAAGGCTGGAAACGGTGTTCAAGGCGTCTCGCCAAACGGGCGTAAATAAAGCTTTATCTTCTCCAAAAAGTATACCACCTTTCCCCTAGGACCCCCAGCGATGCTCATGCACACTTGGGTCGTCAACACCAGGTGTTTTATCGGAGTTTTAGCCGTCAATTCAAAATCAACCCATTGGACTGTTTACCTGAGACAATGACCCAGTTTACATACGAATCGCCATTCCTCGGTCCTTTCCGCCTCCGTTGATCCGCTGGTAGGTCACGTGCTCCGGCTGACGCGTAGGGGATTTCCAACTCGAGTTGGTCGGAGCGGAGGCGGAAAGGACCGAGGAATGGCGATTCGTATGTAAACTGGGTCATTGTCTCAGGTAAACAGTCCAATGGGTTGATTTTGAATTGACGGCTAAAACTCCGATAAAACACCTGGTGTTGACGACCCAAGTGTGCATGAGCATCGCTGGGGGTCCTAGGGGAAAGGTGGTATACTTTTTGGAGAAGATAAAGCTTTATTTACGCCCGTTTGGCGAGAAGCCTTGAACACCGTTTCCAGCCTTTCTATTTTTTTTACGTACGTTCAATATGGCGCCGGCATATAGATTGTCTCAGCCGCCTGTGGTACATTACATTGTGCCGATCAAGCTCTATTCTGGTCAAATATTCTGTACGTATTTACAAATGGTATACACAGCCACACTGTATAGCACAATGATGCACTGCAAACACATTTGAAGATATTTTTAAAAATCCATTTGGCACTGAATTTCTGTTAAGAAGGCCTCTATATGGTGATAATTCTCTGATTATTCAATCAAACTTTGCACCCATATCAGGCTCAAATTTTGATCCTGAACATTCTAAATAAAGGAAAAATTACAGACATAAGTTTATAGCGTCCTAGGCTTTGGATTATGGATTATGAGAGGAAATAAATTTCTGTTTTGGTATCATTCCCTCTTACAACATGCTAAACAAGAACGGGGAACAATTCTTCAGCAGTCCATGACTTGATCAACTGGGGTACAGATTAGCCACATATATGCAACTCAGTGTATGTAACCACCACTGAGTTGCACATCCTTACTAGGGCAAGCATCAGTAGCGTCATTTTCTTCGTGCCCAAACATGAGAAAATGTACAATTGACTATGGCATTTAACGGGTTGTAAAGATGTCAAATATACTTCTCTCCCCCGACACAAAGTATCTGGCTCATTCCTGCAGCGCAAGTACACGTAAATAGCACCAAACCATGTCACTATCTTCCTATCATGCTCAAATGTTGAAAATGGCCTAACTACAACAAACGCTCCAATGCGCATGCACCGCTTCAAAGCAGAAATATAAAAACCACTTTACGATATGTCGTAAAGAAGAAGGCGTCATCAGCTAGTGGGCAGGGCCTAATGCACATGGTCAAGCTCCATCTCCGTTACCCCAGCAGCTGATGACGCCTTATTTACGACATATCGTAAAGTGTTTGTGTTATTAGCGGTGCATGCGCATTGCAGTGTTTGTTGGACTTGACTGCCATTTTCAACATTTGAGCGTGATAGGAAGATAGTGACATGGTTTGGTGCTATTTACGTGTACTTGGGCTGCAGGAATGAGCCAGATACTTTGTGTCGGGGGAGAGAGGTATATTTTACATGTTTACAACCCGTTAAATGCCATAGTCAATTGTACATTTTCTCTTGTTTGGTCACAAAGAAAATGACGCTACTGATGCTTGCCCTAGTAAGGATGTGCAACTCAGTGGTGGTTACATACACTGATTTGCATATATGTGGCTAGGGTACAGATATGCTGCAAGTTTGGACTGGTGCCCAATATTCTTTACGAATTGATTTCAGTACTCGTACATCAAAATATACCAGGAATACATACTGGGATTCATAAATCATGGCAATTTATCTGGATTTCCTATGGGCGGAATTAACCAGCTGTGATACATACATGTAAATGTCCATGGAAACTTTTCAGTGAATATGAGAATGTGTCGTGCACTTCTTTTGTTGGCAGTTGGGATTATTAGACTGTTTATCGTAACTTAAACAGGTTGGGGAAAATACCTTGATCGGGGTATTATACCTTGATCAAGGTATTAGCCTATTGCCCAATCGTGGTATAGGCTATGTCAACTTCAGTTTTTATATATTTATGGAAAATGTGGACATTCACAAACATGCCGGACTGCATGAATCTTTGAACAACATTCATTGCTTCATTATTCCATGATTTTCACGGCAACGTATTGCTTCGTTTTATGCGACTAATCATTCAAATTAGCCACTTAAATATTTCAAAAATGAAACATGGCTTCAAATGACATTCGGTGAAATTTATTCTGTAAAATGAAAAAAAAAAACATTGGGTGGCATTACTTTCCACAGCTGTCCTGTAAATCAGTAGCTTTTCTTGTTGCCGTGAATTTCAGGTAGGCCTATACCTGCAATTCTGTCACATTTGTATTCCTGTACTGGAGGTTAAAAATTTCCATCTATTTCCTGATAACCAGCTACAGTGTGATGTAGCTAATTTCCATCCTTCTGTCCATCCCACCCATGCTGTGATAACAATTCAACCGAGCGATTTGAAACTTGGGGACTGACTTTACACCAGCGAGACAGCAGTTGGTATTGATTTCACTGAGCATTCATTGAAATCCAAGATGCCTGTCATCTTGGGTTTCTTTTCCACAACCAAACACAACTCCCATCAACATTTGCCACACAAAATACATTTCATGGTGAAACTAGCAGGCCTTATATACCCTTGGTTTTGCAAATTTACCGATCATGAGTGAACATCAGTTTATTACCCCTCTGCCAAAATTTGCCGAAGGGTATTGTCGTCCGTCCGTCTGTCCGTCACACCTTTCTCGTTACCAAGATATCTTTAGAACGACTTACCCTAGGCACACCATACTTGCAGTGCATATCCGTATGCTCGTGACCCAAAACCCAATTGAATCTGGACCTGATTGGTTGGAAACTTTGGTGGCCATCTTTAATTTATGCGAAACCATCACAGCTTTCTTGTTACCAAGATATCTTTAGAACGACTTACGCTAGGCACACAAAATTTGCACTGCACATCCATATGCTCATGACCCAGAACCCTATTGAATCTGGACCTGATTGGTTGGAAACTTTGGCGGCCATATTTAATTTATGCGAAATCATTAATCTTGTCTATCTTAGGTACCATGCCTCTGTTCAGTGTGAAACTTGGTATAGATCATTGATGCATAAAGAAACTTCAAAGGAATGACCAAACCAGTTTCCCTGATTCGGTGAAAACCTTGGCGGCCATCTTTAATTTATGCAAAATCTTTAATGATATATATCTCTGATACCATTCAAGTGTTCTATACGAAACGTCATATACAGAATCGATGTATCAAGAAATCTGCAATGTATAACCACATCAGTTCCTCTGAGTGGTGGGAAGGATGGGCAGCCATCTTTAATTTATGCGAAATCATTAATGATCTCTATCTCTGATACCGTTCGAGTGCTCGATGTAAAATTTGGTATATGTCATCGATGCATCAATAGACTTACGACAAATGACAGTTCTGGCGTTTCTGATTGGGCGGAAACCTTGGTGGCCATCTTTAATTTATGCAAAATCTTTAATGATGTATATCTTTGATACCATTTCCGTGTTCTATATGAAACTTGGTATACAGCATCCATGTATCAAGAGACTTGCAATGAATAACCACATCAGTTTCTCTGAGTGGTGGGAAGGATGGGCGGCCATCTTTAATTCATGCGAAATCATTAATGATCTCTATCTCTGATAATTTTCAAATGCTCGATGTAAAATTTGGTATACAACATCGATGCATCAACAGACAGTTATGGTTTTTCTGATTGGGCAGAAACCTTGGTGGCCATCTTTAATTTATGCAAAATCTTTAATGATGTATATCTTTGATACCATTTCAGTGTTGTATATGAAACTTGGTATACAGCATCCATGTATCAAGAGACTTGCAATGAATAACCACATCAGTTTCTCTGAGTGGTGGGAAGGATGGGCGGCCATCTTTAATTCATGCGAAATGTAAAATTTGGTATAGACTTATGTAATGAATACCGGTTTTTCTGTGATTGGACGGAAACATTCAAGGCCATTTCTAATGGCAAAATTTTTCATAATGTGTATATTTGTCACTTGACTGCTTGGTGTTCCTGAAGTCTTGCTTCAAATTGAATACATTATGAATGGCTGGCGCCCAGAGCCGAGGGGTTTTCAGATGCGCAGCTTCGTATTTTGATATTATAGCTAAAGATACTTATGTGTATCCCAAATGGGAGATCTCCTTGTATCCCAAATGGGATATTATTGTCAAAGACTTTGGGCTGGAATATCTAAAAGATATGATGTATGCAATATATGCAAATAGTAAATTATTCTTTAGACTTTAGAATTATTCCATAATCTCTGATCTTGTCAGAATATATTTTTTAATACCGGTATGTAGCTTGCCTCCTGCATAATTTGGCCTCGTGTAGTGAAAGTAAAATGTATGTGACACATGTGTAATATTAATTTCAGATGATCCTAGTCGGCTCCAGGAACTGTTCCATGTTTCACTGGTGCAGCAGTGCCATTACAGCTCATGCATCCGTTAACATCACTGGGTAAACCGATATTGATGAGTATCTTTTTCATTTTCTTAATCTTTCTGGTTTAATTATTTATTGAAAAGAAAGTTGAAATTTACCAGTGTGGAATAGGCCCATGATCATGTATAAAGTTTTGAGCAGTTTGTAAAGCAGGCTAGGATTCCAGGAACACAACACAGCTTATAAACACTGCTGACAGAGTATATACTGTTGATATTGGTCGTCACATACAGTTGCCATTGATGATTGGAGATCATGTCAGATGATCACTCTCAGGCTTGCCATGTTTATATGTGGTAGATTATCTGCACAACATACATGAACGTATATTCCTTTTTTCATTTCGTATTTTAGGAATGTGGTGGAGAAATGAAGAGGTGGTACATCCATGGAGTGTTTTTCAGCCAGGTATTACTGACAGACTGATGCTACAACAAGCATGGCAAGTAACATTTATATGTAAATTCAAAACCTGCTAAACATTTGTATTGGACATCTCTATTTTTGCGTCTTTAATAGAAAAGAAAACACTAGCAGAAATCAGACGAATGATACCCAGTCAGGTGTCCTTTCAATGAGAAAAAAACACAGGATGACTCTTTTCCTTTGCAAAAGGTCACTGGCATATAAAACAGGAAATCACTGAAATGTTCGTGTCCGGTCTATATCTGTGAACATTTTCTATCCACAGTTGCAATTTTTGTGAGTGGATACGCTAGTTGGAGACGATGTGTCACGTACCAAAATTGAGGTCGAGGTCAGAGGTCAAAGGTCACTGTTGCCTAAAATCAGGAAATCATTGATCATTGACATTTTTCTGTCTACAGTTCTAATTTTTGGTGAGTGGATTAGGGGGGGGGACGATACGTTGCATACAAAATGTAGGTCGAGGTCAGAGGTCAAAGGTCAGTGCTCCAAGTGAAGTGAAAATGATTACTTGGACTTCAGTGAACACGGGAAAATATTACAAAGTGAAAGGACCACTAGAAATATCAATCTCGAATCCAGAGTCATTCGGTCCTGTTCTCCCTACAGACTCTGGTTGCACGGTCAGCATTACAGCTTCCCATTGGATAATGCACGAACGCATAGAACGTGGAACATAACGTAGACGTATCTGTGGAGATCCTGCATGTGACCCGACGTCACACAGGTCTTAGGACACGTTTGAGAAATGACGTCGTCTGTTTGTATTGTTGCGATTAATTTTCAATTATGAGTCAAGGTCAAGGTCGAAGGTCATAGGTCACTGACCCCAAAATCAGGAAATTATTAAAAATAACTGTTTTTTGTGTCAGTAGATACATGAGGGGGACACGATGTGTCACATACCAAAATGTAGGTCACTCTGACCCCCAAAATCATGAAATTGTTAAAAATCATGATGTTTTTTGTGTCCATTGATACACATCCTCGCGAGCCAGTGTATCGATCGATCTGTTAGGATCGATACACTGGCTTAGTTAGTTACCGATATGAGTTCTGGATATATCTTGTCATTTGCAGAGCTTTATTAGAAGCCTAGGCCTGACAGCAAGAATATGATATCAACTTTCCCATCCACTTCCTCATGAATTACCAGTATTGCATAGCCTGGCCTTATAGACCATTTCGATTTAGTTTTCACTCTGACTAACCTTAATAAAACTTTTGATTTTTACAGAATGTTGTTGAGAAGTACAGAATAAGACGAGCAAGTAACATTCCCCTTGGTGATCCTGACATCTGTTTACCCTGATAGACCAATAAGCGAAGAGAGGCGCTATAAAGATGTTATCCTGCAGGTGCCAGTTGCTCCAAGTGAAGTGAAAATGATTACTTGGACTTCAGTGAACACGGGAAAATATTACAAAGTGAAAGGACTACTAGAAATATCAATCTCGAATCCAGAGTCATCCGGTCCTGTTCTCCCTACAGACTCTGGTTGCACGGTCAGCATTACAGCTTCCCATTGGATAATGCACGAACGCATAGAACATGGAGCATAACATAGACGTATCTGTGGAGATCCTGCATGTGACCCGACGTCACACAGGCCTTAGGGACGCGTTTGAGAAACCGTTTAAGGACGGTCTGTTTCCAACCTGTTTCCGCTTATTTTCCGCACAGCTGTATTTGGATTTTTCATATTTCCAGCCAGTTTCCGCGCTGTTTCCAGTGCGGAAACCAGCAGAGTGTTACAGTTTCCAACCGGTTTCAATCCTGTTTCCGGCCCAGATTCCGCATAATTTCCGCTGCGGAATCTTGGCGGAAACAGCTTGGAAACTGTAACACGTCCACTATTCCGCACCTCCGGAATCCTGGGTTCCGCTCAGTTTCCGCTTGGCTTGCTCCATGGTTTCCGCCCAGTTTCTGTCTTGTTTCTGTCCAGTTTACAATTTGGAAACTTAGTCGGAAAGTAGGCGGAAACTGGTTGGAAACCTTTTAAGGACGGTCTGTTTCCAACCTGTTTCCGTTTATTTTCCGCACAGCTGTATTTGGATTTTTCATATTTCCAGCCAGTTTCCGCGCTGTTTCCAGTGCGGAAACCAGCAGAGTGTTACAGTTTCCAACCGGTTTCAATCCTGTTTCCGGCCCAGATTCCGCATAATTTCCGCTGTGGAATCTTGGCGGAAACAGCTTGGAAACTGTAACACGTCCACTATTCCGCACCTCCGGAATCCTGGGTTCCGCTCAGTTTCCGCTTGGCATGCTCCATGGTTTCCGCCCAGTTTCTGTCCAGTTTACAAATTGGAAACTTGGTCGGAAAGTAGGCGGAAACTGGTTGGAAACCTTTTAAGGACGGTCTGTTTCCAACCTGTTTCCGCTTATTTTCCGCACAGCTGTATTTGGATTTTTCATATTTCCAGCCAGTTTCCGCGCTGTTTCCAGTGCGGAAACCAGCAGAGTGTTACAGTTTCCAACCGGTTTCAATCCTGTTTCCGGCCCAGATTCCGCATAATTTCCGCTGCGGAATCTTGGCGGAAACAGCTTGGAAAGTGTAACACGTTCACTATTCCGCACCTCCGGAATCCTGGGTTCCGCTCAGTTTCCGCTTGGGGTGCTCCATGGTTTCCGTGCAGTTTCCATCTTGTATCTGTCCAGTTTACAATTTGGAAACTATGCGGAAACTGAGCGGAAACTGGATGGAATCCGGTTGTTTCCACCCAGTTTCCGCCCTGTTTCCGAATTCGGAAACTGGCACATTTCACCCAGTGAGGGGAATTCCGCTCTCTAAAATGGAGGTAAAAAGGGTCGTTTTCGCTCAATAAATCAGTTCACATAATGAATTCAGCAAAATCCTCTTGAGGCGCATACAGACATATCTATCCACATTAAATGATAGTAAAAAAGTCAATTGTCATCTATCTAATTTGCATAATAATAATAGGCAAACATCCTTCGCGCTGTTTAAACAACATTGGCTGGTTCTTCACATGGCAAATAAATTTTATGACATGGAACAATAGACAAATCGATGCGCCTGAAATTTTGATGCATTGGTTAAGAAGGAATCAAAAGTTATTGAGGAAAAACGACCTTTTTATTTCCATTTCAGAGAGCGGGATCGCCATAACATGTCTATCTGGCTTCATTGACCGAAGGCAACATTTTGTACTAACAAGTAACGTGGCCAGCCCATTGAACATATAAGGGATCATTTATCCGGGGGGGGGCTAACACCGGTGCAAAAGTAATTATATTTTGTCCCTATGATTTCGAGTCCCATCCAAAGATTTTTTTCTCATGAAGCCAAGGTCACTTGCAGGCTATAGTTTCAGCATTAAATCTATCATCGTGTTAGACCAACGATTTTATCAAAATTCTTTATATCCTATCCATGGCGTCGTCAAATTGAAGACCAATGTTGTTCGATTGTCAAGTCATATGCACATCTGTCTTTGAGGCTTAAAATGACCGACAGGTTAAAATTATAGAGCATAAACTCATAAAATATTTTCACATTATGAGTAAACAGGGATAGCCGACACAAAGACAAGACACAAGTCAGTGTTCATGGTAGGGGAATAAAAACAGTGACCTATCATTAATATAGGCGCAATATGGTTAACAGTTTCAAGAAATTGACCAAAGTTAGTTCAAATGAATCGAATTCGTAGTCTTTGGCATCCTATAGGGATTATCCTGCTTCCCAGCGTTTGGTGACGAACACTTTGGCTACAGTATCTGCCTTTTGGTTACGGGTGCGCACTGCTACTGGGAAATTTGTGAATACTTCGGTTATAACTGAGAGATCTTCAACTCCACTGGATGATTTCTCAAGTTTGGTGAAGTCAATAATTACCACTTCAAGAGGCTACCCTGATAATGACATCATTTTCCACAAAACCTGTTTATGCCCTGAAAACTCACACAGGACAAGATATGGGTGGGAGTCTTATCACACCCGCACACCTGACCTGGTGCCGAGAGCTATCTCATATACAGCCAAAATTCACAGGCGGTGAATTTGAGGGGACACAGGTGACATAAATGTTAATGAAGGACCAACCGGGTATAAGGGTTATTTGCGAGCCATTTTTCGAGAGCGTAACCTCGCGGTGTACGAGCAAAGATTTGAAGCCTTATCAAAAGCTGGGCTATCTTAGATAAACCTACATATAGGGAGGCGAATACAACAGTACCCGAAGTGCTCCCGCCGTCACTCAGACCAGTCCGTCACGGAGACCAATCCGTCACACAGACCAATGCGGCAGTGATCAAGGCATCGCCGCGACTAAGTGCTCTATGGCACAGCGAGGAGCAGCGATTATCCTAGCTACCCAAGCCATTGTCTTAGCAGGGGACAGCCAGGACCCGATCCCTCCATTCATCCTACTGCACTCTAGAGTATATTTTATAAAATTATAGTATTTTATATTAAAACAAATTCTAACAGGATGTAGCGAAAACTGACTCTCCATGATGTTCAGCATTGTAAAATTTCGTAATTACTTTGATATTAGACTTTGATTAATAATTGATAAATTTTAGCTGTTATTATTATAAAGATATAACATGGAAAAATGCTAAAATATGGCACTCAGTTACTGGTTTCGATCTAAGGAATATACTGATATAGGCGTAATTAAAAATATAAAAACTTGTCTTCCAAATTGTTGAATTAAATTATCTGAGATATAACTGGTTCATATAAATTATAATAGTTTAGATATCAATAAAATTATTTAATATAATTGGTTAAAATATAATTGATATAATAAATAATATATTATTTAAATATAATAGATATAAATAAAATTACTGAAGAATACCTAATTAAAAATAATATGAAAATTTATTCCTTAGCTATTGAATGTAATTGTTTAAAATATGACTGGTTTAGATGTCAAAAAACACATTTAGCCATTTCTCAGGTGACAGGGGAACAGTTAAGGATTGTTGTTTTTGTTCTGATCCTTTAAAAACACTTAACGGCTCATACCACATCTGTATTAATACAACTGTAACACAGACAGGCTTTTGGCTTTTGGCTTTTGTGGTACTATTTTTACAAGCTTTTCATTGATATTGTTTTAATAGCTCCATTGATAGATCTGGGAACTGTCTAGACACTGATTTTCATTAAAAAATAAATTTCTACATCTAGATTTTTCTTCATTTTCCTAATTTTTAATTAAATATCCACTAAAATGGATGTGAATTTAAGAATGTGAATGAGTATTCTAATACTGTGAATTAGAAGAATGTGAATTTAATATTAAATGCTAATTTTATTATTCAGGATACAAGATAACTGAATGCCCCCAACTTTGTCCTGGTTATAAAGACACCGATCGGTTGAGATGCCATTTCCACTTTGTTTTCTGTCCAAAGACATTAACGAAGAAGAGTGTATTTACCAAGCATTTTGCTACTTGTAGGCAAATGGATCGTGAATGTGCCAAGGTGTTATATAACAGATTTCAACCATTATGGTGTTATTCTTTTTTTTTTGTAAATATTGTTGTATATCTTCAAAGGAGGTGTTCGGTTTGACCGTATTTTTTTCCTTAGTGTGTTGCGTTTATAAACCGAAAATATAATTTCCTCTTGTTTACTTTTAAAATTATTAGATTGAGAGAGAAAATACTGCATGAATTTTCATATTCTCAATTTTCACCGAGAAGAGATTTGTCAAAAAAATATTACGAGTATTAGAAAATAAGCATTTGTTTGTTTTTGCAATTTTTTACGATATTCTTGAAGGGAATTCCCTTCATATATAAAATATGACACCTTTAACCAAAACGAGTCTTACATATCGAAATGCGGTAGGTTTGATCCAAAATGATACTGAAGAATCGTTTTGGTTAAAGGTGTCATATTTTCATAATATTGAAATATGCCAAAACGCTTGTAATGCTCTGAAAGGGTGTAGTTCACCGACATTCGGCACATGATTCCTCAAGTTGATAATTGTAACAGCTGCTTGGCCGAATGGTTATAGTGTCGGACTATAGATTAAAAGAAAGGCAACATTTTGGTTCGAATCCCCAAATCCCCGATTTTTTCCTCTTCTCTCCCATCTTCATTTTGGACTTGAAATTGCAATAGTGACGTAAAATAAAGACGCACATAATCCCTTATTTTATTATAATTCGTGACACACAGTCTGACCACTTGTTCAGTATTTGAATATTCTGACGATTCAGCAGAGCAAAAAATTAATTGTTATACATATATAATTTCGTCTTAGGGCAGCGAAAAGTTGTAACTATGAATTGAAAAGTTATAAGGTTAAACTTGTCTTATATCAAGGCCTTTATCAAGGAAATGACCCTCAACAAGTGGTGATGCTTGCTTTCCCAAGTGATTTTTTTATGCATGTGCCAATATGTTGAGGCGATGGCCGTCAGTCGTTACGCACCGGCGAGCACAGCTTTTCAACCTCCTGCTATCCCCAGCAGGATAGCTGTGAATATTTTATAGCAAATAAAAGACTGCTATGCCAATCGCAAATATCACTAGGTCATTGGCTATGAGGGTTTGGCCGTAAACACATCTAATGTGTTTGGTATACTAAGTCAGCTGTGTGCAAACTGTGACTCTTTCTTAGACAGCTGCATTTGTAATTCATTGTTCAATCAACCTGTTTCAGTGTTATCTTTGCAATGTAATATCTCTCCAGTTTCATCCCTGGTGTATACTGATGATGCCGTTTTATGTAGTGCTACATGTACTTGTACATATTTGGAACCAAATGCTACCATGCTTTCTCCATATACTAATGTTACTGTACCAAAATCTAATGTAACCGATATCGGTGACTGTAGTTTTTCTTCAGAAGGTGCTGATGATTGTATTAATATCTTGTGTTGTAGTGCTATTGATTCGAATCTCAATGAACTTCCTCTTGTTGCTTCCTTACAAAGCGCTTCTGATCATACATTTACCACTGATTCTGTCATAAGTACTCCTACGGATTCCATACAATGCTCTAGTAGTACATGTACCATAGATTCTGTCAAATGTACTCCTAAGGATTCCTTACAATGTTCTAATAATACATTCACCATGGATTACCCACAAAGTACTCCTATTGATTCCATAAAATGCTCTAGTAGTACATGTACCATAGATTCTGTCAAGTGTACTCCTAAGGATTCCTTACAATTTTCTAATAATACATTCACCATGGATTACCCACAAAGTACTCCTACATGTCATATTGATTCCTTACAATGCTCTAGTAGTACATGTACCATAGATTCTGTCAAATGTACGCCTAAGGATTCCTTACAATTTTCTAATAATACATTCACCATGGATTACCCACAAAGTACTCATATTGCTTCCTTACAATGTCCTAGTAGTACATGTACCATAGATTCTGTCAAATGTACCCCTAAGGATTCCTTACAATGTTCTAATAATACATTCACCATGGATTACCCACAAGGTACTCCTATTGATTCCTTACAATGTCCTAGTAGTACATGTACCATAGATTCTGTCAAATGTACTCCTAAGGATTCCTTACAATGTTCTAATAATACATTCACCATGGATTACCCACAAAGTACTCCTATTGATTCCTTACAATGTCCTAGTAGTACATGTACCATAGATTCTGTCAAATGTACTCCTAAGGATTCCTTTCAATGTTCTAATAATACATTCACCATGGATTACCCACAAAGTACTCCTATTGATTCCTTACAATGTCCTAGTAGTACATGTACCATAGATTCTGTCAAATGTACTCCTAAGGATTCCTTACAATGTTCTAATAATACATTCACCATGGATTACCCACAAAGTACTCATATTGATTCCTTACAATGTCCTAGTAGTACATGTACCATAGATTCTGTCAAATGTACTCCTACGATTTCCTTACCATGTTCTAGTGGTACCTGTACCATAAATTCGTTCAAATGTACTACAGATTTCTTACAATGTACTAGTCATACAAGCATTATTGATCTAGTCAAATGTACTACTGATTCTCCTCAATGTTCTAGTCATACATGTACCATTGATAACTCCCAATGTACTCCTCCAGATTCCTTACATTGTTCTAGAAATACATGTACTCTAGATCCTGTTGAATGTCCTACCAGTTTCTTGCAATTTTCTAGTAGTACATGTACCATTGATCCTGTTGGATGCTCAAGTGATTCCTTGCATTGTTCTGGTAGAATAATAGATTCTGTTGAATGTTCACCTGCAGAATGTTTACAGTGCCCCAGTGGTACTTGTACTGATGAGTCTCACAAATGTAATAATAGTCCGAGTGATTTCTCAAAATGTGTTAACTTAGCTCCCCTGGATAATGGCTTCCATGGTTCCTATGGTAGTATTTACCTAATAGGCACAATGTCTATCTTTATATATGTGATTGGCATCATTATTGTATGTAATTCTAACTCCTGTGACTGGGCAAGTTCCTCTTTTAACAGTAGTAACCTATTTCACTTAAGTCGAAAAGGTCTGAAGATAGTGCAGCACAACATACAGCACCTCCTTCCTAAGCTAGATGAACTGAAATTTACCATTTTCCATCCTGATAACCTTTTTGATATCATCTGCTACACTGAAACTTTTCTTACTTCTGTCACTGCTGACTCAGACCTCAACTTAGATGGTTATACCATAGATAATCTCCGTAAAGATCGGGTGGATCAAGAAGGTGGTGGCATTCTCATTTACATGTCTACATCAATATCATACTCCAGGAAGTCTGACTTGGAAATTAGTAACATCGAGTCTATGTGGCTGGAAGTTCAACGTGGTAAAGAGAAACCCTTTTTGCTCTGTACTGTATATCGCCCCCCAAAATCTCTGATTCATTGGTATGATCTCTTTGAAGCTGAATTGGCCAATGCACTCTCCACCAACATGGAAGTTATTATAGTTGGAGACCTTAACATAGATTACCTTTTACCCAATTCCTTACCGCCACGATGGAAAACTATCACAGTTACACATGACTTGAAGCAACTTATCACTGAACCCACAAGAGTCACCCCTACCTCCAAATCCTGTATAGATCATGTATATACTAACCTACCCTCCAACATTATTGAAATCAAAGTACCTCAATATGCTATAAGTGATCACTACCCAACATGTTTTATCAAAAATAATCATTGTAGAGTCCCAAAACGCAGACATGTCTACCTTTCGTATCGATGTTTTACTAAATTTAATGAGGAAGATTTCTTGAAGGACCTTGCCACAGCCCCTTTCTCATGCATTCAATCTGAATCAGATCCTGACTTAGCCTTGAAGGCTTGGTATGCCATCTTCAATTCTATCATAGATCGACATGCTCCAAAGAAAACTAGACGAATTAAGTACTACAAGCAGCCAGAATGGTTTAGTGCTGAGATTAATGATGCTAGGAAGAAAAGAGATTATTTCCATCGACGCAAAGATAAGGACAACTACCAACTTTGGAGAAACAAAACTAAAAGTCTCATTGAACTCTCAAAATCCAATCTCATAAAATCTGCGGTAGAAAATAAGACAAAACCGAAGGAACTTTGGAAAATGATTAATAAGCTCAGCGCTAAAAACTCTGGGGTAAATTATCCTACCAAGCTAGTAACCGATGATATAGAAATAACAAACACAACAGAAATTGCCAATACTTTGAATAACCACTTTATTGACACCATTAATGGTCTTCAAGAATCCAATAACCATGATTGCGATTTGACTGAACTCCGGGCGTACACTCAGTCTAAACTATCATCTGATACCAAGTTTCAGATCAAGTTTGCCTCATGTAATGAGATCTTAAATAGCCTCAAGCAGCTCAATGTCTCAAAGTCTACTGGCATGGATGATGTAGGTCCTTACCTCCTCAGGCTATCAGCAAACTACATCTCACCATCTTTGACTTACATCATCAACCAATCAATAGCAACTGGTATATTTCCACAGGAATTCAAAAAAGCGAGAATAATGCCAGTTCATAAAGCTGGCAGTAAAACATCTCCTGACAATTATAGGCCAATCTCCATTCTATCGACCCTATCCAAAATCTTTGAGCGGCACATCTCAAATCAATTGAAAGATTTCCTTGATGGCAATAATCTTCTTCATCCGTCCCAGTCGGGTTTTCGGCCTAAACATTCGTGTCAAACTACACTAACCCAAATAACAGATGAATGGCTCTATCAGCTAGATGAAGGCAATGTTACAGCTTCTGTCTATATTGATCTTAAAAAAGCTTTTGACATGGTGGACCATGATATCCTCCTCCAGAAATTATCACTCTATCACTTTGATGATTCTGCATTGTCTTGGTTCGGTTCCTATTTGGGCCACCGTCAACAGAAAGTTTCTCTTGGGAAGACTTCTTCCAGACTACGTGATATACAATTTGGTGTTCCACAAGGATCCATCCTAGGTCCACTCTTATTCCTTATTTTCATCAATGATCTTCCATTACATGTTAAGGCCTCTAACTTGCAACTCTTTGCTGATGATACTACTATCC
Organism: Hanleya hanleyi; assembly: GCA_036873755.1. NCBI lineage: Eukaryota > Metazoa > Mollusca > Polyplacophora > Lepidopleurida > Hanleyidae > Hanleya > Hanleya hanleyi. Next base: position 11,600 of record JAVTVY010034821.1, on the reverse strand, counting down.
ACACTTCTGCATCAAGCCTACTCTTAATTGAGAAGGTCCTAGCTGAAGACTTAGGCCTAATCCAGCTTTGGTGTAAACAAAATAAAATGATCATAAACACATCCAAAACTAAATACATGACACTAGGGACTAAACAGCGACTTCTTTCTCTCGATGCTGTAAATACAGACCTTCACCTCGATGTTGATGGTTTTCAGGTTTCTAAGGTTGAAAATCATAAACTTTTAGGAGTGTTTATTGACGAAAATTTATCATGGGGTAAGCAGATTGATTCTGTGTGTTCTCGCATAGCTTCAAAATTATCTCTGCTCAATAGAATTAAGAAGCACTTGCCCAGGGAAACAAGAGTACTGTTTTTCAATGCTTATATCCAGCCACTCATGGATTACTGCTTAACTGTGTGGGGAAATGCTACGAAAGAAAATCTAAATCGTGTCTTACTCCTACAAAAACGTGCAGCACGTATCATTCTTGATGTCTCCTTTGACACTCCAAGTGCAGATCTCTTCATTCAGTTGGGTTGGCCAAATATCCATGATCGGCTAAAACTGCAAAAGGCAATCTTGATGTATAAAGTGGTTAACAAACTTGTCCCTGCCTACTTATATACCAATTTCAAATCCACTGAGAATATTTATTCTAGGTCTCTTCGTTCCACAGGAAACAATAATCTGTTTATACCAAGGCCATCTACAGAAAAATTCAAACGTTCGCTAATATATTCAGGTCCTATATTATGGAACTCCTTACCGCCAGCAGTGAAGGCCTCCTGCGACGTTAAATCCTTTAAAAAGAATATGTGTTCGTACCTCAAAACGGCTACGTAATTATAATTGGCCTGTACCGTAGCAAATTTTTAGGGACTTGGGAGTTGTCTGCTCCTTATTCTGTAGCTTCAGCAGTCTGTGCTTCTTTATTAATTGTGTTATTATTGTAGATATATTTGTGCTTTGCACTTTCTGGTGCTTTCCTGTTGTTGTTTGAGGAACTCATGTAAGATTGGTTCGCCAAATGTCCTTCCTCGTTAAATAAAGTATTATTATTATATTATTATTATTATTATAAACAGCATTGGTCTGTGTGACGGATTGGTCTCAGTGACGGATTGGTCTCAGTGACGGCGAAGCACTTCGGCCCCTTATCGGCGAATATGTAATAATCTTAGCTTTACACCTCATCTCAACGGACGGTGACGTGTACTTGAAATGTTAATCTGCTTATTTTGCGATTCTTAAACTCAACCTTACCTCGAAACCGGCTTCGGACAAACTAATAGCGTGTGGTGAAATTATTTCTCCTGATCTGTGAAACATCTGGGTGGCAACTTTCGGTCATGGTCTCTGGCCTGCATATTTCCTTATTAGTAATATGTAAATTAGTGTATAAGAGTCCGTGGTTTTCATTGGGTGGCTGGGTCGTAGACGCCCGAAGTGTATCGGCCCTGTGCCGTAGTTTGTCGACAATTGCCGATCATCTTATCGCCATTTCCAACTTCTGGAAGTACGAGGTTTAAATCAATCAGTCCAGTTGCGAATCTGAATAGCTGTCAGCATATCAATACTTTCGGCACATGTGAATATCATCTAACATCTAAACTCATCCGGGAACAATCGTTGCGGGTTCCATTGCTTTTGGTTCCTCAGCCTCGTTGGTTTGAGTCGAAGTGTGTCGGTGTAAACGGAAATTGGCCCTTGTATAATCAGGTTTGGGATAAAGCTATTTCGAGGTTTTTTACATCCATCGGGCTTTTTTTTAGCTTGATCGAGCTTTAAAAATGTCACTTCTACTCGTACTGATGATGGGATGTCCAATTTCCGTGGCGAAGCGGGCGTCCACAGTTTCACCGTGCTGAGCTGAACATGGGAGAAGTTAAAAACCGAAACAATCTCCCTTGTTCACAATTGCGTTGTTATATTCAATCAATCAATGGTTTATTGCACAACTTATGTAGTACAGAAGCATGGCAAATAGAGAGCGAGGATGCATTTATACATATATACAGTTATCATGGTTATAAACAACATACGAAACAGTAGTAATTATATACAAAAAGAGGCAACAGGTAGTACTCCGTTGGAAGAATTACGTTGCTGTTCTTTGCCTGTACATATTATTAATGTACTGGGCTATTTGGGGGTTTTCTGGGTTGAGGATGAGTTGTAGTTTTTCATTGTCTGGGATGTTTGTGTCAGAGAGAGAGGGTAAAAGTGTAAGTAGGGGAAGTCGAGGGATATCGAATTTTGAACAGTTTAGCAGAAAATGGTGTTCATCTTCTATCTGGTTAGTGGAGCACTGTAGGCATATTCTTTGTTGTGGGGGAGTTTGTTTATATCGTCCTGTTTCGATGTGGAGTTTGTGTGCGCTAATGCGGAGTTTGCTGACTGTCTGTTTGTGTTCAGGCGATTTGATGCACTTCAAGTAGGTCTGAATGTCATAATCTCTGTAGATATGTTTAAAGAGAGTGAGTTTTCCAAATTTTGTAGGTTCAGTCAACTGTTGGAAGAAGGATGATTTATAGTCTGTCTGTAACTTTGCAGTGAGTAGTTTTGTTTGTGTGTTTATACGGTATTTACTGGATTGAGTTGGGAAGTTGAGTTTTAGGAGCTGCAGAAAGTGAAGGCAGGAGTTCTCCCAGTTGTTAGTTGGAGGATCGGTGGGGGAAGAACAGTAAGTGGCAAAGGCGTCTTTGAGGAGGGAGTTGGTGGAAAGAGAGAGTCGGTTTCTGTACTTTAGTGTCCTTGTTATGATGTCGAAATACAGTGGGAACTGGCCCAGTTCTGCGAGGCAGGCAATATTTGTGGAACGCCTTGGAACTTGCAAAGTCCATTTGCAAAATTTGGTAAGCACTTGTTCGAAAGGTAGTTTGAGAACTTTTTCCATTTTAAGATTAAATACTGTTGGGTGATTTTCCGTCAGTTTAGTGTCAAGGCCCCAGACTTCACAGTTGTACAGTAAAATCGGTTTTACCAGCGCGTGGAAGAGTTTTGTTTTTAGGTGAATGGGGAATGAGCAGTTGGAAGTTGTTTTTTGGAGTTTAAAGAGTGCTTTTAGACCTTTTTGTTTCAGATCTAAACTAGAGTGGGAGAAGGATCCTTTTTCGTTTATAATAGTTCCGAGGTAGCGGTACTGTTCGCAGTTTTCGAGGGGGGCATTGTTTATGCACTTCACATCATTGTTCATGCACTTCACATCATATACTGATGTTGAATTTGTTTCTTAGATTTGTATTTTTGGATTATCATTGTTTGCGATTTTGGGATGTTAATCGCCAGATGCCAGACGTTACAGTATAAACCAAGCAGATTCAGACTATGCTGCAACCCTTCCTTAGATTCACTAAGAATAAGGAGGTCATCTGCATACAGTAAGTGGGTTAACTTGTGCATTTTTAGTGTGACAGGGTCACATTTTGGGTCATCAAAAGATAGGTCATTTAGGAAGATGTTGAATAATGTAGGGCTGATGTTGTCGCCTTGTCGGACACCCGTGGTGCTAGGGAATGAAGGGGTTGTTAAATTTCCAGATTTTAATGAAAGTTCGGTGTTGCTGTACATGTCTCGTAACACGTCAAAAAATTTGCCGTTGACTCCTATATTTTGTAGTTTAAGGAGAAGACCTTCATGCCAAACAAGATCGAAGGCCTTCTTAAAGTCAACAAAGCACAAATACAATTTCTTTTTGTCTTTGTAAACATACTTGTCAATAGCGGATTTCAATATGAATAGTTGGTCAGTGGTGCGGTGATCCTTGCGGAAGCCGGCTTGATTCTCTTTGATTAGGTTGTTGTCTTCCAGGTAGTTGACTAGCCTGGTATTAAGTATTTTTGTAAATAGCTTCCCCATACAACTGAGTAGGGCAATTCCCCGGTAATTATCAGGTTCGCTTTTGTTTCCCTTTTTGTGTATTGGGTTCGGGACGGCGTATTCGACTGAAATTTTTTGAATTCGACTGAAAAAACGGAAACTCGGTAGGTTATTTGTTGATAGCTCGCTTAATACTCGTTCGATTCTGACAATGTCAAGTTTCCGGAGTAGCTGAAGAGATTCTCTTTTCAAAAATATATAGTTTGATGACAATTTATTTTTTTATTTTTGAGATAGATATCAACTGAAAAAATCGTGTAGACTTCGCTGAAATTTTTTCTGGACCGACCGACATGCGGTTTTTCTTGTCCGGAAAATTATTGCGTGAACTGACTAAAATACTTTTAGGTTTCCGGAATGCTCTACTATTATACGAATAAAATGATATAAAATATATGCATGTACCTTCTACCGTTTTCCGTAAAAGGGTTCGCTGAAAAAAACCGATTGAAAATCACAACATTTTCAGCTGAATCTGCCGTATAACGGATTAGTGAACCGAGTTAAAAACTCGGATTTGGAGACGGACTTCAGAAGATTCCGAAAATCCGGAATGAGGATCGCGGGTAAGTTTATTGCAAGATTGGTTATGTCGGTAGGTCATAAGTGTCGAATTAAATTTTAAAAGCATAGTTTGCACAAAAAATATCCTATTTTTCAAATAATTGAATGTTTGTCATATAATAACTTAAATGTAAATGGAAATAGTATTTTTCTATGGTATAAATATATTTGCTAAATTGGCAATTCAGAATAATCGTGTGACTTTTGTAGATTCTCAGAAAGCGTTCATAGTAGAAGGTAATGATGGTAAGAAGTACGCGGTCACAGTTTTTCCTAAACAGTCTTGTCAATGTCCTTCTGAAAGTAACTGTTACCATATTTTAGCTGCTAGAATGTTGATAGGTGATCCTTGTCTAGAATTTCAGAATAGAACTGTTAGCTTAAGGGCAATTACTCGTAATAGTAGGAAACGTGTCGATAAGAAATCGGGTCGGAAACGACCGCGTCCCCAGGATTATGAGGTGGAAGTGACTCCGGCTCCGGATTCAGTTATTTCGGCAGACATAGGCAGTATGGCTAAAAAGATCAAAGTTGAAAAGCACATAGTTTCTGAGGTAATGGTTGATTCTAGTGTAGATGTTAATGGCTTGGCTTCTGAGGCAAACGTTTTTGACGTGAATATTATTTCAGATGAGGAAGAGGAATTTGTTGACGAGCAGGTTTGGGTTAGGGGTTTGAAAGTGAGACATAAGGAAATCATTGAAAACAATGAGTGGTTATGTTCCGATATTATGTCCGATGTTCAGTCACTTTTGAAAAAGCAGTTCCCGTTTGTTCAGGGTTTAGAGGAAACTGGTAAGGCTCCGATGTTTCAAAAGGATGAAGGTCGATGGGTTAATAGTTCTCCGTTCTCTTATGTAGATGGGCCGGCTGGTCAGATTCATCACACTGGTAGGGATCATTGGGTAGCCTGTCTGAAAGATAAGGACAATCAGGTATATTTATTAGACAGTTTGAAATCAGGGAATCCGTTGACAACTTCCCTTGAGATTCAACTTTCTGCAGCTCATGGGAAGAGTGACGAAAAAATTACTGTTACAATTCCAAGTGTTCAGCAACAAGACAATGGGTCGGATTGTGGATTGTTTGCTATAGCTCACTTAGTTGAGTTCTGTTTTTACGGTTACCTTGGTAAGACAACTTTGACTTTCAATCCACATACTCTAAGAAAACATTTACTTCAGTGTTTAGAAGATGGAAAAATGTCACCATTCCCACGGATTAACGAGAGTGCAAAGACAGTTAGAATTAGGTCAGTGAACAAAGTTATTAGTCGTTTTTGTTCATGTGGTAAGCCTGATTGTTTTGAAGACATGGTAGGTTGTGACGGGAAAGATGGTAGGAAAAGGTGTACTGTTTGGAAACATTTGTCTTGTGCTCAGCCAAATGACAATTCTACTGATTGGTTTTGTGACAGACATACTCAGTAGACAAAGATATTATTTCTTTTATGTTACTCCTTTGTTGTTTTTTGGGATTTCCGGAACAAAGGACCAATTAGTGTGTGAACAGTGTTCCAAGTGTTTACTTGTCAAAATTGTTTTTACTTTTTATAAATTAAATGTATTATCAATTAGTAAATTTATATTAATAAAAAATCCAAGAAGAAAAATTACTGAGAACAAAATATGTATATTCCTGGTCAGTTTTCATTTCGATTTATAAAAATATATGTATTTAAAATTAATAGTCAATTCAATATTTTCACTATTTCCATTTATATTTAAGTTATTATATGACAAACATTCAATTATTTAGAAAAATAGGATATTTTTTGTGCAAACTATGCTTTTAAAATTTATTTCGACACTTATGACCTACCGACATAACCAATCTTCCAATAAACTTACCCGCGATCCACATTCCGGATTTTCGGAATCTTCTGAAGTCCGCCTCCAAATCCGAGTTTTTAAGTCGGTTCACTAATCCGTTGTACGGCAGATTCAGCTGAAAATGTTGTGATTTTCAATCGTTTTTTTTCAGCGAACCCTTTTACGGAAAACGGTAGAAGGTACATGCATATATTATCATTTTATTCGTATAAAAGTAGAGCATTCCGGAAACCTAAAAGTATTTCAGTCAGTTCACGCAATAATTTTCCGGACAAGAAAAACCGCATGTCGGTCGGTCCAGAAAAAATTTCAGCGAAGTCGACACGATTTTTTCAGTTGATATCTATCTCAAAAACAAAAAATAAATTGTCATCAAACTATATATTTTTGAAAAGAGAATCTCTTCAGCTACTCCGGAAACTTTACATTGTCAGAATCGAACGAGTATTAAGCGAGCTATCAACAAATAACCTACCGAGTTTCTGTTTTTTCAGTCGAATTCAAAAAAATTCAGTCGATTATCTGATCCCTTATATTCACTCGTATCAAATTATTCTTATGATGCACATTCGTTTTCTCATCTCCTGTCTTGTCATCAACACTTTACATCTCCAACTTGAAGCCATCATGGCGCCTCGCTTTCACTATGATCTGGCAAGCCCACGTAATCGGATATGCCGAAATATGGATTTTTAATTTTCCATTGGGTATGGTGGACCTGAATGCACATACAAGCCAAAATTTCAAATATGGAATAAAAAATTGAGCTACTAATCACATTTATCGAATTATTACTTGGTGGGGAAACTCGTTGAATAAAAGATATAATATTTTACGAAACATTGTCATCAGAACCAATAGTAGCAGACTTTGCCCCTTTCTTGTCAAAACGCACACACCACGTTTACAGACATGAAGTAACACCGGCGCTTCTGGCATGCCACCAACTATTAAGTATGAAATCGGTTCATCCGGGGATTCCAGATATATTGTCCCATCATTTCATCTGTACAGTGTTTGGGGGAGTTACAGCCATTCTTGGGCTAAGTACTTTCTACCCTATCACTATTCAAGTACCTATATTCAACCTTGTTTGTCAAGTTTTCCATGCCCATCCAGTACCATCTAGTAGTTTTAACAGTATCGGCTTCACCCTGCCTGGAATACTGCATGTCCCTTATTCCTTTGACTCTTTGAAGTTCCACTCGTTCCATGAAAAAATGGCGTGAACAGCCTTGCGCATCATTTCAACTTTGCTACTTCAAAAATATCACTGAACTGACAGTATCTCCCACCTCACTGACATCTGTAGTTTATCTACACTACACCATCCATTTTTCAGCTCATTTTACTATAAAATTCAAATCCCCAAATTCTCTTCCTTGAAAAATCGTTACACAGTTTGTCGCCTCACCCAATATAAATTGTACACAACATATATTTCTGTATTGGGTCACAGACAAACCGTGTAACGAATTTATCCTGTCGATGACCCTTTCTGAATGTCCCTGGGAAGAAATCGGGGTGAAAGGCATAGCTTGTGAACTGACTTTGCCTATGCTGTTGTTGCTCATGAAACAAACACTGCATGTGAAGTCACACGTAAGCATCCAAACTCGCGCAGTACCATTAAATAAGAGCCGTTCACAAATTGAATGCTATCTAATTTAGAACTACATGTACAGCTGCCGAAGCTCGCCTTTATTACACATAAACTTGCTGTAAACTTCAAAACGAAGTCTCACTAGTGCTCGAAGCCAGTGCCTTTACTACAGAATCTATGCTGCTGACGACGCCTGCTAAAGGAAGATAACCTAGTTACAGACTGCGGGAGATTGAAAAATATGGGGTCACCATGTGACCATAATCGCTCATTTTCATTGGACGATTGTGTCTGATAACTGTTCATCCGGTCCAACGAATTACCCAAATGAATCCAAATGCAAGTCAAAATACCCAAATGAAAGTCAGAATACCCAAATTAAAGTGAACCCAAATTAACAAGTATTTTCTTTACATACCGGTAATAAACTATAGTCAAAAGAGAATGACCAAAGTTAAAATAAACAATTTCAAGGTGCCCACGAAACCTGCACATACTGGGTACAGTATGTGATGCTTTCTTTACCACATTCGCACACGTGAAATTTGCTTGGCCAACTTCACATTCCGCGTACAGGACTGCACAAATTGTGCAAACCATCATTTCGTTCGCGCATAGGTTGCGCGTATACAGACCCGCGTAACCCTTTGTCCGTTTGTGTGAATAAAAACTTATACAATCTCCCGAATATTTCTAATTAAAAAAAATTCAATCATATATCGTAATCTGGGGGCTGGCTGCTCGCATCATTATATAGGTGGAGGAGAGCTAACAATAATGACGGCTACTACATGTACTACGATAACTTTTCTGTGTAGCGGTAGTCGAAGTTTTCTCAGAAAAGTACATGATTTGCACATCATCACACAGAGCCTGTCCTCATTAGCATTTTAGTACTCTTTGGCAATATTAAACTATGACTCGGCTGACAAAACGCCAACCATTCTTTCCATTCATCGGCTGTATATTTTCAATAATCTTCACCCACACTGCTCTTCACGGTCAGCGTATATTCTATGGTATGATTATTGGTTTCCGACTTTTATACGCAGAACTGTGGCACTCATTTCATCTTAATAGAGAGTATAATAGAATTTATTTTCCTCTTCGGTTATTTGAAACCATTATTCGTCAAAACAACTACATGAGCATTAAAATAACCACCCTTTAACAAAAACAAAACAGAAGAAGTGGAAAAGAATACAGTTCACAGACTAGGGCCAGAATTGTTATGAACATATTCTCCCTCGTAACACATGTAATTACTTGACTTTTTAAATGGGTTTACCCCCCCCCCCCCCTCCCGTTTAAATACCCGCGTAATCCTTTGTCCGTTTGTGTGAATAAAAACTTATACAATCTCACGAATATTTCTAATTAAAAAAAATTCAATAATATATCGTAATCTGGGCGCTGGCTGCTCGCATCATTATATAAGTGGAGGAGAACTAACAATAATGACGGCTACTACGTCATTAGTAAAATTTGGGTTACGCCATTAGAAAAAGGGCACCTGAAAGTATTTTGGCGTAACTCTTTTTAAATTTCAAATTTGTGCAGGCCTGGTATACGTTCTACTTGCCTGACCACCTTCACATTCCAGGTACGGTATGTGAAACTTGCCTGGCCACTTGCACATACCGGGTACTACATACTTCGCTGGTCATGCGAAACTTGCCTGACCACCTTCACGTACCATGTATGTCATACTTGTTTGGCCACTTTCACATTTCGCATACGTGCCTCTTCACATTCCTGGTATGTGAAACTTGTCTGACCACCTTCACATTCCCGGTATGTGAAACTTCCCTGACCACCTTGACATTCCGGGTTTGTGATACTTGTCTGGCCACCTTCACATTCCCGGTATGTGAAACTTGCCTGACCACCTTCACATTCGGCATACTTGCCTGTCCACCTTCACATTCCGTGCAAGTGAAACTTGACTGGCCATCTTCATATTCCGGGTACCTGAAACTTGCCGTACATCATACTTGACTGGCCACTTCCACATTTTGGGTACCTGAAACTTGACTGGAACATTCCGGGTATGTGAAACTTGCCTCACCAACTTCACATACCGGGTAAGGTAAATTCCCTAATAATTGGCAGCCCTAATAAATTGGAAAGCGGTGATTTTTTTCTCGGCTGTCATTTCCCCCATCGTAATAAATGGAAAACACAGTCATTTCAAGATGCTGAGGCCTCTGTTAATTAATCTTTAGCTTCTCATGACCCGCCCGCATGTTTTTTGTCGTAACAATAATTATGCATTGTTTTAATTATTTGGCATTTTTTGCTGCAAAAAAAAATGTGCAGAAAAAGGCAGCGGTCAAAATAATGCATGCCTACCTGCCGCCGGCAAGTAGTATTTCATCTAACAAAAACGATAAAATGCAATCAATTTCCGTAAATACCTTTTAGAACACTAGATCTATCTGAAGGAATGGACAATCCAAAAAATAATCCATTGAAAATTTATTTCAAGCCGATCTTTGGCCATTGTTGTTGGTGTTCTCTATCAACATTTCCCGCGACAAGTTTACTTCCGGTTGCGCGTCAAATCTTGCGCGGTAGTCCAGTGCATGCAAAAATTGGGCCTGTTACGAAACGGAATTGGACAGTTTTTCCCCAGTTCGTTTCGATGGTAAATATTGTTGGATTCTTTTCTTGGACTTCTGTTCACAAGCTGACGTTTTTCTATGCAGACATTTCAGTTAATTGATAATTCCAACAGGAGTGGTGGTTGATTCTAATTTATTGGAAGCAGCAATTTTACAAGGGCACACTATTGATAAATATAACAAAGTATAGTTGGGATACTGGTTAACTCCCCTCAAATTTTCGTTCTATAAAAAGGGTGTTACTTGGATATAAATTCTATGATATAATGTCACAGGTGCCATTTAAATTTCACATGATTTAGTCAAACACAAAGTTTTTTGCAGTTCTAATTGCAGAAATTAAGGGAAATAGTTGTCATTGACATATCAAAGTTTACATAAACTTTCCATTGGGCTCGAAGTTTACCACATACATAACTTCTTTTTTATTGCAATGTCCTAATGCAGCCAAATAATTAATAATTACAGCATTCAGCATCATCATAATTTCCTCCCAAGGTCATGAGAAGCTAAAGATTAATTAACAGAGGCCTGATATGCTCAAGATTCAAAACCGGCAATACAAATAACTGGAAAACGACCAATTTCATGGAATGGTCATGACAAATAATTGGAAAGTGGCATATCTTTTGGAGTGGCAAGTTTCACTTCCAGTTCACCAATTATTAGGGAATTTACCGTACGTAATACTTGTCTGGCCACCTTCACATTCCCGTTATACAAAACTTGCCTGTCCACCTTCACATTCCGCATATGTGAAACTTGCCTGACCAACTTCAGATTCCGGGTATGTGAAACTTGCCTGACCACCTTCACATTCAGGGTATGTTATACCGGGTTTGTGATACCGTATTTGTGATGCTTGCCTTTCTGCCTCAATGCTTGCCTGGCCACCTTCACGTTCCAGGCATGTGATACTTGCCTGGCTTCCTTCACATTCCGGGTATGTGAAACTCGCCTCACAACCTTCACATTTCTGGTTTGTGCATCTTGCATGACCACCTTCACATTCGGGGTATGCAAAACTTGCCTGGCCAACTTCACATTCCATATACATGTACGTGATACCGGTACTTGCCTGACCACCTTCACATTCGCGGTATGTGAAACTTGC